>JAVQKC010034933.1:0-10740 GCA_036025475.1 Philypnodon macrostomus
GAAGGAAGGAAGGAAGGAAGGAAGGAAGGAAGAAGGTAGGTAGGTAGGTAGGTAGGTAGGTAGGTAGGTAGGTAGGTAGGAAGGAAGGAAGGAAGGAAGGAAGGAAGGAAGGAAGGAAGGAAGGAAGGAAGGAAGGAAGGAAGGAAGTAACGGTACTCTTACTTGTGTACAATTATAGGCTAATCTGTACACTGTCCTGTGTTTTATAACTTGGAGTTGTATAGAGCGTAGTAGGTGGCAAGTTAAAAAGTGCCCTGTTCCTGACCTGTCCAGCAGATGACGCGCTATCACTGTTTGTACTGAAGACCACGCCCCTCTCCTCTTTACACGAGGAAGCGGAAGCAGAAGCAGAGCAGAGTAGAGTGTGTTGGAAAAGTTTCTCGTGAAGTTTGTTGGTGACAGTTTGGACTGACGCAGCGGAGGATCATGAGGTGAGTGTCCGACTATAGCGCTACGAACCGGGCCTCTGGGAACTGTACCGACCCGCTTTGTGTCCCGCTCTAGAGTTCAGTCCCAACATTACGCACAGACTGGGGGCAAACTGGATCAACCTGTCCCGCTGATCTTACCAAACCTGCTCTAAACACGGACTAAAACTCGGGAAAACCTGCGTTAAACGAGGACTAAACCAAGACTAAACCAGGACTAAACAAGACTCATTTGAAAATGAGGTTGGCATTGAAAACTAGGCCTTGAATGTACAACAGAATCAGAGTTAAACCAGGACTAACCTCAGAACTAAGGACAGACTTATCAAGTACTAAAAATCCTCCTGGTTTAGCCTTGGTTTGGTTCCTTGCTGGTTTAGATGTACTTTTAGGGAAGTAAGTTGTAAGCGTGTCCGAGTTCTGGTTTAGTCCATGTTTACTTCTGTCTTAGTTCTGGCTTAGTTCTGATTTGATCTTGTTTACAATATGTTGTTAAATTGTGGTAGCAACACATTTGTTGACAGTGCAGGAGCAGGCAGGAGCCCTATTTGGCATCACTTACAGTTGAATCTGTTTAATGATCTGTTTTCAGCTCTTGGAGAGATCTATAGCTCAACATAATGAATTACTCAAACATGTCAAAATGAAACAGAACACAACTTTGTGTATGTGTTTGAGGCAGAAACAACACCAGAGCATGGTTTAAAAACTCAGAAAAGTCCATTTGGCAGAATATAGGACCTTTAACCCTAAACTTGTATCTGTCTGTAGTTTGCACTGATGCTATTTAAGATAAATCCACTGTATGGTCCTTCTACCGTGCCACATATTGGCTTCATAGTGAAAGTAAGATTTACCCAAAAGTCATAGGCCCAGTATAGCCTGGGTTTAGCCTTGCTTTTAGATCTGATTTGTACTGGTATACCCCTCATTAAGACCTGACTTGGCCTGCTGCAGACCTGAGCTGATCCTGTCTCTGGTTTAGTTCTGGTTTAGTCTTAGTTTTTAGTCATGGTTTAGACCTAGTTTAGACCAGTTTAGACTGTAAACTGTTACTTAGAAAGCAATATTTTTTGGAAAGAACTATATGAAAGGGGGCAAGATGGCAAAAAATGTAATTGTTATATGAAGTTATGAGAATCAGCGCGGGATACAGCCAGTGCATTAATTTATGCATGTGCGCTTCACCGTCATTTTTACTGTAACAATGCAGTGTACACTGAACTTGTAGTTAAAGGGTTTCTGGAGACACTGACAGCAGTAGTTTACTGTGGCAGAAAATACAAAATCAACTCAAATCATGATCTTAATCTGAATGAAATTGCAATATTATATTTTTACCATATGGCCCACCCCTATGTGAAAGCTTTGTTGTAATATGATAAAGGAGTGAGTGTTGCTGTGAGTCACATTTGTAAGCTGTATTATACAATGCACATAGTCTCTTTTTTTCATTCAAATTTAGTACTAAACAATTATGCAAAGGTGGATTTTGTCTGGCAGACTAAACCTGGTTTAAACCGAGACATAGCAATGTCTAAACCAACCAGATCTAAACCAGGACTAAACCAAGACTAAACCAGGACTTAACGAGGTCTAAACCACACGAGACCAGGTCAAAATGGCACTAAACCAGGCCTATAACATTAGGGTGTTTTTTTTTTTTACCCTCACCCTAAATGCGTTAGGATATCAATAAAAACACACTGTGTTATGAAATGCAATATTATTTTTAAAACACAGGCACTGTGGTAGTGTGATGAACATAATACATCATAGAAGGAAAGAAACAAACCAAAAACACTCAAAGATATAAATAATAAAATAGAGTTTTGGTGATTAGAAATATTGTCACTCATAGTTGGTGTGCTCTTTCTTGCATCAGGGAATCCCATGGTCCTGGACAACTTGCAGTAAGCATTGTTTATGTTCCTGGTTATTGGTCAACAAGGACTTTTAGAGATGCACCGATCCAGCTTTTTCATTCCTGATACCGATCACGATATCTGGGCTTTGTGGATTGACTGATACCTGATATCCACCGATACGAATGCAAAAGCTAAAGGCATAGACATTACTTTCCTAACTTTGTATTATCAGAAATAATACACCTAAAATATAACCAAGACTAAATGACCCTCAAAATGTGTAACATTTGTCATGAGTAAATTACAGTGAAATATTATGTAATTTACCACATTATTCATCTGCTCATAATTAGGTTAAATTGTAATAAATTATATTGGCTCCAGTATTCATTCATTCCATTTACCGATCCAGCTTCTGGGACTGGATCGGCACCGATATCCGACCCAGTATCGGATTTGGTGCATCCCTAAGTTGTACTCCTCGATGAGAGTGACACCCCTCTCAGCCAAGTCACTGACAACCTTCAGGCTGTGTGTGATTGAACATGCCTTATAGTTGCAACTCAAAACACCCTAAACATCTTCAGATGTTTAGGGTGTTTTGAGTTGCTATATACTAATCAGCAATACTCATTGACTGCATGGTCAGATAAGATCAGTGCTGCCATAAGCAACATTATTTAACAATTATTCATGGTGCACTTAATGTATCACATAATATGCTAATTCCTGATATGCATATTATTGTTAATCTTCAAAGGCAACCTCTAAATATTGTGGAATATTGATGCAATTTTGTGTTGTTTTGTTGTTTTAATGAATTCCAACAAATTAGTTTGGTGAGAGCATGCCCTTTTTAAAAAAACAAAAGCCACCCTCCTATATATGGTCTAAACCAGGACTAAACCAAGTCTAAACCATGACGGGGGTTTTGTCTGATTAGAAGGTTGTATGTTTGTATAGCCTCACACATTTGTACTCATCCCAGATACGTGCTGTTTTTGTAGCTGTTCAGGGCCTTTTTGCATGGCTTCTATAAATAACTCTGAACAGGAAGTTGTTGTGTTGCTATCCCAAACACTCACTTCCTGTTTCACACTAGCATTTGTCTTAGTTTCCTGTTCTGATCCCACTATTCTCTGGAAATGTCAGACGTCTTGTTATCATAATGTCACTGTGTGTAATGCAGGGGTGTAGATAAAGATGGGTCCTCAATATAATAAAATAGCTTTAGCATGTTAATCAAATCCATATCTTCAATAAAAATCCACTAGTCACAAAAATGTGGGAATATTTTACTCTCGGTGAAATGTGTGAAAAATGTACGGGCCACAGTCATTTTACAGCATATCATGAAAGTCGGGTATTTTTCTATTATGGGTTACTTTTTATGACCATTATAGTGAACTAGTCAAAGTCACTTCATTTTATTTTACATTTTACATTTTGTCATCATATTTATGGATTGATAAATGAATACATAATAAAACAGTTATTTTCTTTACTTAAAAACATACAAAACATTACCTACAAAATCATGTTAACAAAATATTGGCATCTGAATCGATTTCGGACAAACTGTAATTGAAATATATAGGTATCCGCATCACAGAATGTCAATAAAGGTGCATCCATTACAATTGTATCTCATCAGTATAATTCTATTGGTTTTCTGTTAACTTGACCTCTGTGTGTGTGGTCCCTCAGGGGCCCCTCTCTGACCTGCTGAAGCAGTAGGGGCCAGAATGGACAGTGCTTCAGTGAGGATGGAGCACAGTCCTCCTCTTGCAGGTGAGACATCAGCACCTCTAAGTCTTCTAACCAGAAAAACAAACAAAGACAGTCAGAATTGTCAACAGAGCCACTGACAAGAAACACAACACCAGAAATATTCATTGTTATGAGTTGTACTTACTGATTAACTTTTCTAATATATGAAATCGTAAAAAAAACAAAAACAAAACAGGGTCAGATAGTCATTTTTAAGCACTTTTAGGAACCCTTGCTTGTCTGTATGCGTGACCGTTAGAATTGAGCTGAGTAGCGGAGAATTCTTAAAAAGTGAATGTAAAATGATGTTAATGTTGCTGTATTGTTGGTCAGAACACAAACGGCGGGCCTGGGCTCAGACTAAAGACTCGGTGTGGCAGCAGTCCTCTACACAGCCGCAGACACAACCGGAGCAGGAGCAGAACAGCACTGAAAAGACCGGTAAACAATACATGAAGTGTTGTGTTGGCACAGACACAGTAAATCAACTAGTCTTTCATCTAGTGCTGTATACTACAACAGAAGCATTCAATATTCCATAATCATGTTAGGTCACGGTGTGTTGTGAGTTCAAACTGGGTCACGACAGTCCAAGCAGTAAAACCCCAAAATATATAAAGAACATGAATACAAAAATAATCATGTTGGCGATTGCGATATCATTATAATTTAGCATTATTTTGATGCAAGTTCAATTAAACAGAAATAGTTCCTTTACTTACTCATTAACATTGCTTCAAAATCATAACTTAATGTAGTAGTGGGCGATATGGTAAAAACATAATATCACGGTTTATAAAGATTAAGATCACAATTTCAGTTACCCAGAAGACAACTGCTGTCAGTGTAATCAGAAAAGCTTTTTCACTACAGTACAGTAGTATTAGTACATCCAATCCATCCAGTGTTCATCATAATACTATCAATACAAACATTTTGTTTCAGTAATAATGACAGTGAAGAGCAGAGCATAAATATACAATTGCCTGGATCATTGTGCTAAAATTCATGCGATTTCGTTTATGTTCAGCAGGATTAATGGCTCAATAAAAGTGCGTCAGGGCATTAATTAGTTAATTACTTACCAAGCTCGATCCAGTTCAGCGTCTTCATGATATGTACCTGTGTGCAAAAGTTGAAAAAAGTCCAGCAAAGACTTTTTGAGTTATTACATTCACAGTTTTGGGCAGTAATTAATTATTTACTCAATTGCTATACATCGTAGAAGTACCAAAATCAATACAGTCCGGCGTCTTTATTATATTTACCTGTGTGCAAAAGTTGAAACTGATCCTGCTGGATTTGCACAAAGGTTTTTGAGTTATCACGTTCACACGTAGGATATTATATTTCGACATTTGCGATGTAATGTGCAGCCCTATTACTTTAGGCCAGGCACTTAGGTTATATTAAGTACATTACGTGATACTATTAATGTGGGCACATTAGAAAACAGTACATTTCTTTGTGGTAGTTTCTAATTTGCCTTAAATATGTGTAAATTATTTGAATACAAGTTTATGAAAAAACATGGCCGAGACTGTTTGTGCTCCACCGCGTACTGTATGTTCTAAAGGCCAGTCCTGATGTGGCCACTAGGACACACCTCTCACTCTGTCTGTGTGTGTGTGTGTGTTACAGGGCGTGTTCCCAATAAGATCACCAGCTGGCTCTCAGAGTGCAGGTATGTCACTAACCGCCACAGCACTTTCACCATATCACCGGCCTTCAAGAGTTCAATTTATCTTCCAGGACTTAAGCAGGACTAAACCAATACAAAATCTTTACCTAACCCTCGGCTTACCAAGATTCAAGAGCAATTTTATTTTCATACAAAGCAGCACTCAGAAAATGCAGTACAGAAAGAACCAGTGTTAAACTTTTATTATCCAGGACTAAAACAAGCACTAAACCTAAAGAACTAAAGTAGGATTAACCAGAGTTTAACCAGGACAAAACTAGGGCTGGACCAGGTCTCAACCAAAACACTAACATGGTATCCCAAGTTTCTTTAAAAGGTTAAAAATGTATTCAATTTGATGTCAAAATAAAGGCCATTAATTCATTTTATTTTATGGTAAGGTATTTAGGTTTACAATTTGCAACTCAACCTTACGCAATGTTTGTAATACAGCAGGTTCTTATGGCATGGCCAAGTTCCTAATGTTATCTTCAAACAAGGTACTGCAAGTGTGATTAGGGGCAAGATAAAGGGAGTTGATAGTGGTTAAAAAGTGTTTGTATAATACTTACTGTAGTAACCAATAAGACTAGAAAGTAGTTTTTATTTCAAGATAAGTGAGATGTGACTTTGGTATTTAAATTTTGGGACCTCATTACAAGGTATTTAAAAAGTCAGAAATTGGATAAACCTGGAAAACATGAACCTTTCTTGATTCCTGCCAGGTTTGTAGTTTTACAAACTCCATCTTGCACTGCTCCCACTGATCCGTTAAACCAGTCATGTGGCAGTATTGCAGTGAGTGGGGATGCTGAAAAATGAAAAAATGAATAATGTATGCTGCTATATTTTTACAAAAACATTAAAAATAGATACTGATAATTAATTGAATGTATTAACTAATTGAGCTGTACCTTGTTTGTTATTTCATATCAGTTGTGGTTTTGTGCTTCAGCCAATCACCTCCCTCGTCTTTTCAAACGTTTTCTACTGGAGCGATTTCAGATCGATAATGTGTAGAACTCTGAAGAGCAGAGTGTTAGATTTATCAATCTGGATATTGCCAGGTTAGGAAAACCTTAGAGGCACATTGCTAAACCAGGACACTAACGCACTATTGACAAGTGTCTTGAGGAGATTGTCCAGCTCTCTCTAAATGCTGGCTCCAGCTGCTTCAATATTGACACTGAGGGATTATCTGTATCGGTGACAGAAGTGTATGTGCTAACTGAAGAATCTATGGAGGAGTGGAGATCAGACCAGAGCAAACAGTGACGTGAGTTGAACTGGTTAGGCCGCTGCTGTTGACTTGTGCTGACAGTGTGTTATCAGCTGATGATGACGTCCCGATCACACCCAAGCACCAGGCTCTCAGGGTGGGGAGGAGTATAGGTTAGCGCCGGGGTCATAGGATGGGTGGGGGTGAAGTGGTAAGCACCCGATTTATAGGAGGGGCAAGGGGCTAGAATGGAGCCGAGGTAGATGTTGGTTGATGTTATTGCAGTGTTTATCCAGGTATTGTGATTTTGTTTTTACCTTGATTTTATTATAAGTGGAATGTACCCACTTGATTTAAAAAATTAAAAAAGTAATTCTGTTTTTACGACTTTTCTCTGACAATTTAATTGAGCCAATAATCCTGATGAACATAATCAATATCGTATGAATTTTGGCACATTGATCCGGGCTAGTATATATTTAATGTATGTACATAGGCAAATTACAGAGGTCAAATTAAGAATGCCTCAATAGCGCCCCCATGTTTATGACCCCTATGGGACGCTGGACCCTTTGGCAGAGAACAATGAAACTTGGTACAGTGATTCTCCACACTGTAACCAACATAAAATATTATTATGGCCCCACCCTACAACAAACAGGAAATATTTGACGGCCTCTACAAGCGTGTGAAAAGGCTCATAGATAGAGCGTGTTTAGACCAGGCCAATGTGAATTACAAATCGCCTCACAACATATATGAACACATAGCTTTGGCTGAATCAATAGCAGCTACATGCGGGGAAAAGCGGCTATTTATTATACAGGGCAGTATAGTGGCAGGAGATTAGGGAGTGAGGAGGGAGTAACAACTGTCGGTGTTGTATTGTGAGCTTCAAATATGTGCTGAGGCTCTACCAACTGAGCTAAACACGACATATAAGCACCCAATGTAGGCTCATAGAATTGAGTGGAACAGTGGAACGTTATGCCATTCAAAAAGTTTTTTGAATTGACGTTTGTGGATAAAGTTTGGCAATATTTATTAGAAATGTAATATTTTACTCTGATTAGGTGCGTGTTCCTATAAGGCCCTCTTTCCCCTGCTGGCCCTCTTTCCCCTGCCAGCCAGTAAAACACAGTAGGACATGATTTAAAGATCAGAAAAGTTGGCCTGATGGGGCCACTTTAACAGCACTCCCACAGCAGAACTACAGATTATCCTTCTGTTGTCGGCATGGTGACAAGATATCCCACTTTTTGTTGGCTTGCACAGCCTTTACAGCTATATCCCTCATTTTGACCCATGCCCACTCAAATATTGTATCTTAACTAGTCATTAATTAATCTGAATTTCTTTTCTCCATGTTCTTGAATCTGTATAGTTAATGTCAGATTAGAAATAGTCTGTACGCTAGTTCTGATGCTGACAATATGGAAAGTGGCTAACCAGACATGGATGACAATATTTATCTATTTAATTATTACTGTTTCACTGCATTAGTCCCACTAAAAAAGAGGCTTTATGTCCCACAATTAGTCCATTATGTTCTGGTCAACCTATCAGTCAGTAAGTAGCTGCTGCTGTGGTGAACTCTATATCACTTTAGAAAATCCAACACTGTGCTTACAACACTACACTCCTTTATTTGTCATTAACTTCACATGTCGATTGTTCCCTCCACTTCCGGGAGGTTATTGAACACGGCTGGGCTGTGTGTCACCGTAGCAACAGGTGTCCGGGGACAGGGGCCAAGATGTCCGCCCTACGGTGGCTGCAGAGGGACGTGAGAGCCTTAGCAAACAGCGGCTATTACACAACACTTTTTTTATGTGTGTGCTAAACGCTGCCGTGAAGTTTGTCCCATTGATAAGAACAGCAGCTTGTGTAACACTCTCTCTCTAACTGAATGGGAAAAGTAGCTTTAGAAAGTCCTGCTGCTAGTTCAGGTTGTTTCGATGTTAGGAGATGGACTCACAAAGTAAAGTATAGCCTATGTTTTGGTTTGAGTTGGGTATGATTTCTTGAGCACTAGCACATACAGACAGTTCTATGAGGCAACTGGAATCAGGAAGAGCATACGGCTGACTATTCTAGGGCAAGCCCAAGCACAGAGACAGCTACATGACCAGTTAAAAATTGTCATTATGTTTTCTATGTGCACAGGACCCCCATCGGAGCTTCTCTGGATGACCATACGGCTACCCCAAACAAAGGTAAGGTGCACTCTTCAGATCCCTTCAAGGACCGCTTTGGAGGTCACAGCCATCCCTTTGGTTAGATTAGTTTAGTCTTTATTGCCATTCTTTATATGATCAGTTTTACTACACTAGATTTGTTATGAGAGCTATAGGTCTTGTGGCAGCATGGATGGCCCATGTGGTTTAATAAAGCATCTGACCCAGCTTCTCACGAGGATTAATCACAATCTTATTTTGAATGTTATCCATTAGGGCTGCATAATTAGTTGCAATCTAATCGAAATTGCAATTTTATTTTTAATTAGCAACTTGTAAAGGCTGCCATTTTTTAATATTATATAATACATGTAGAAAACCCATTTGCCTTGTAGGTTTCTCCTCTACAAACAAACTTCCACAAGAATGACATGCCTTTCAGAACTTAACAGTTCATATTTTAGTCTTCTGTCAGGTGTTAATGTGTTCATGTCAGAAAAATCGCAATTAGATATTTTTTCTAAATCGTGCAATCCTGTTATCGATTTAAGTGTTTGTCAAACTGTGGTATGGGTACCATTGGTGGTACACAGTGTAATTCTACTGGTCTTTTTTCTTTTCAAACAGATTATTGCAGGCTCGTTTTGCCCTAGCCCTGTTTTAGTTTGGAGCCATTTTCTCTGTCCTGTACTAGTCCTGGCTATTAGTTTGTCCTGGTTTAGTCTTTGTTTAGTCGTGGATTAGCTTGGATGTAGTACTTTAATCCTCTGAAATGGTACTTGAAAATGCTAACATTTTTTATGGTGGTATTTGGTGTAAAAGTTGGTTTGAAAACCCCTCTGTGACTTTGAGCTGATCTGCAATCTAGGACCTCCTCCAGTTGACTTTCTCTCTATTAGTAGCTCCCAATGTCTGCTTGATGACTAAACATATGATTACTTTCAACATTATTAACTGGGAGCAATGCTGTTTGCCAGAGTTTCTCACCCAGTTGGCAAAATATGTACAATAGAACCAATTACACTGATTATATATTACACAATGCCTGGTGTAAGGCCAGTACACTGTAAAATTACTATTATTTGCATCTGTCAGCATAAGCATAATCAAAACGGTTGTGATTATAATTAAGTGGGTTGTGAGAAATATGTTTTATTGTACTGGGTAGAGGTTCATGGTATTCCGTAATACTGGTTAGGGCTGCACAATTAATCATAATCAAATCAAAATTGCAATTTTAATGGTCGCAATTGGCAAATCGCAAAGGCTGCAAGTAAAGATAAATATCCTCGGCACAAAAAGTATGTAAAAAAACAGTTTACCGTGTACGTTTAACCTCTACAAACATGTTCTGAGAGGCATGATTCTTGTGGAAGTTTAAAAGTGATATGAACTGAATCACAAAGTGCAAATTTAATCACAGTTGCAATAGATATTTTTTTCAATTCAATTTAATTTGTTGTAATAATATTGCTTAAAAAATGTACCCCCCCCACCCCACCCCAATGACATTTTAAACTAGGCCTGTGCTGTCGTCCCCGACAGCAAGGTGTATATCGGCGAAAACGGCCCCGTACGTCTGCCCCGTACGTCGCCC
>JAVQKC010034940.1:0-18584 GCA_036025475.1 Philypnodon macrostomus
GGTAGTGTGACAGTGGCGGATGTATTTGTGGTTTGTGTCTTTTTCTTTCTTTTGGTTGGTTTGGTTGTGCTCTGTGCCTGTGTTTTCCCCTTCTCTATGGCCCATTGTGGATACTGACATGTAGTGAGTGCGTTGTATATGTGTGTCTCCTCTTCCTCCCTGTCCTGTGTGTCTGTGATTATGTTTGCCCTGTTGTAAAGTGTCCTGACTACAGATAGTTTGTGCGCTGTTGGATGTTCAGATGTCCAGAGAAGGTATTGGTCAGTGTGTGTGGGTTTCCTGTGTATCTTGATATGTATACTGCCGTCTTCTTTATGGTGTATTTTTAAATCTAGAAATGCGATGGTGTTGTCCTGTTCTTCCTCATGTGTGAATTTGATGTTGCCGGTGTAGTCCATGGTGTTAAGGTGGTCCGTGAGTGGTTGTGTTTGCCCAGTGTTTATTTTTTCTAAAATGTCATCTACGTATCGTTTCCAGAGTGTGATTTTGCATGTTGTGGGTGCTGTGGTGATGGCGCGTTGTTCCAAATCTTCCATGAAGAAACCACTCATGATGGCGGATAGTGGGTCTCCCATGGCGAATCCTTCTGTCTGTCTGTATATGGTTCCCTGATATTGAAAATAAGTGGATGTGGCTACAAATGTGAGTAGTTGAAACGTCAAGTGTGTTGTTCGTCTTTAAATGATGAGACGTCGTCTATCAACAATGAGCTTACGCTCCAAGTTTTATTAAACATGCATCCATGATAACATCAATACAGGAAGTGCCTCTACCTCATTGAGTCTTGCTTAATTAAATCATCAGGACTATGGGTACCTCTGCTGGTCACACTAGGTATTACAGTCAGTACCTTCTTATTAATGTAATTTCGTCCTATAGATAATTATGTGATAAAGTTGATGATATTCATTTTCCATTGATTACTTAAACATATATAGATTTCCCAATCTTCTGTACTGCGTTATGTCATCACGACGTAGACTATAGTTGTATTTATCATGTAATTAAGATACGGTATAACAAATCTTAAGGTCCTGTTGTGATATATTTATAACAATTTACTGACATTGGAGAAGCGTCATGAATTGTTGTAGGCTATAGAAATTGTATTGTGTGCTCTGACATGACTCAATAAGCAGACCAATATTCAGTGGTAAATGGAGCCTTGCTTCTTCTCCGTAAACACTCACGTCACCCACTGGAATGCTCAGCAGCGCAATTAGAAGTTACTACAATAACTGTTACTCATTTGATCACTACATACTGTTGGAGAGTAGAGTAAGCCTACTCAAAACAACACTTACATGCGGAAAATGATCACATGACGGAAGCAAACTATAAATGAAACGGCCTCTTTTAACAATATTCAACATGATTCAACTCGCTTGCTGCTAGTTTTTTCTTATTGATTCTTGTTTTTTTCCCTGGATTCTCAAAGAAACATTTATTGTAACTTTTATCAAGTCTTGTCTTAACTGAATAACTGATTGATGATGAAGAATCAATGCATCTATATAAATCTATATAAACATATATATATATGTATGTATGTATGTGTGTATGTGTATATATATATATATATATATATATATATATGTAAGTGTGTTGTGTGCTTTTGAGTGAGGGGGATACAGTGTTTGTGAAGGGACACCTGGTGGGGGGCTGGTTTAATGGTTTTTATTTAAAAACAGAATTTTCTTAACGGTGTCAGGCTTCAATCGACTTTTTTCTAGCACTTATCACTGGCACTGACTCTCTGACTACAACCAACCTACGACACCCACGAGGTGCCGCGAGGTACTACGCGCTTTTATTTTGAAAAGTGAAACGTAGTCACGTGACCGGTGGGAAGCCAGGCTTCGCGTTATGTTGGTCACGTGGCTTTTGGCAATTTGATGCGAGCCTCACTCTACACGCCCCCTTTTACTCGGTACAAGCCTCGGTGCCTCGGCTTTAAGTGACCCATCACTAGTCACAAGTTCTCTCCGTTGGTGTATGTAAGATGCAGCGTGTGCAGGTTCTCTCCGGTCACCTCCGGCCCTCTGTGCTCTCCCCGGGTCCCGCCTCAGACTCAGGTCGGCTCAGAGTCTCTGTCTGCGGGTCACAATCTCAGGACAGTCCCGAGGATGTGGTCCTGGTCCACGGCCTGAGGACCGCTATCACTAAAGCCAAGAGAGGAGCCTTCAAGGTCTGAGTCTACACCGGGTCTGAGTCCTGGACTGGTTTGGATCTGGTTTTGGTTCCTGGTTTAGATTTGGGTTAAGTCCTTGTTTAGACCTGGTCTAGTCTGGTTTAGTCTTGGTTCAAACCAAGTTTAATCCTTGTTTAGTCCGTTTATTGTCCTGGTTCAGACCTGGATTACTCCTGGTAGTCCTGGTCCAGACCTGGATTACTCCTGGTGGTCCTGGTTCAGACATGGATTACTCCTGGTAGTCCTGGTCCAGACCTGAATTACTCCTGGTAGTCCTGATTCAGACCTGGATTACTCCTGGTAGTCCTGGTTCAGACCTGAATTACCCCTGGTAGTCCTGGTTCAGACCTGGATTACTCCTGGTAGTCCTGGTTCAGACCTGGATTACTCTTGGTAGCCCTGGTCCAGACCTGGATTACTCTTGGTAGTCCTGGTTTATTTCTGGTTCAGTCCTGATTCAGACCTGGTTTATTCCTGATTTATAATAGTTGTATGTATATTTCAGAACCTGTCTCCAGATGAGATGCTGAGTGCTGTGATGAAGGCGGTCCTCTCAGACGTGAAGCTCAGTCCGGACCTTCTCGGAGACGTCTGTGTAGGTCAGTACTCCTTTTATTAAAATAATATCAACAAAATGTTCACAATAAAAAAAATACCTGTGAGAGATCTGTGTGTGTGACACTTTAGAGAAACGGATCCCCTTTAACATTCTGTATGCAGCCATTTTATTTTATAATTAAACATCTCAGTGAGGGTTCAGTAGAAACAGAGCAGTACAGTGTGTGGATAAATGAACTAGGCCTGTGCTGTCGTCCCCGACAGCAAGGTGTATATCGGCGAAAACGGCCCTGTATGTCTGCCCCATATGTCTGCTCCATACGTCTGCCCCATACGTCTGCCCCGTACGTCTGCTACAACTGTTACCAACGGGCACCTTAATCACTTTTTTGATTTGTCTGGATATTTGTGAAGAAAGTTTTTGCCAAATTTAAAAAATTCCCTAAAGCTGCATTCTTCTTTCAGTCTATAGGGGGCGCTATAGAGGTAACTGCCATCATATTAGTCAGATGTGTTCAGGGCCAGGGGGTAATTAGGAATTTCAGGTTTGAGGCTAATCGGGCAAAATATGTGCAAGTTAGAGGCTGTCAAATATACCTGACCTCCCAAATTCAATTCAAAATGGCCGACTTCCTGTTTGTTGTAGGGTGGGGTCAAAATAATATTTTATGTTGGGTACACTGTGGAGAATCACTGTACCAGGTTTCATTGCTCTCTGTCAAAGTAAGTGTGTCCAGGGGGGTCATAAACATGGGGGCACTATAGAGGCATTCTTTATTTGACCTCTGTAATGTGCCTATGTACATTAAGGATACAATTGCCGGATCACTGTGCCAAAATACACACGATTTCGTTTATGTTCAGCAGGATTCAATAAATGTGCATCAAAACATTAATTTGTGAATTAATCGAAGATGCACGAAACTTAATTCAGTTCTGCATCTTCATGATATGTACCTGTGTGCAACAGTTGAAAAAGATCCAGTAAAGACTTTTTGAGTTATTGCGTTGACAATTTTGGCCCGTTATTAATTAATTACTTAATTAATATTGCGACAGTGGTGCAGTGGGTAGGTGCTCGCCCTTCAACCAGAGGGTCGTTGGTTCGAGTCCCTGTCCAAACACTCGCTGTCGTTGTGTCCCTGGGTAAGACACTTAACCCGCATTGCCTATGAATTAATGAATGAATGAATGTGGTGGTGGTTGGAGGGGCTGTAGGCGCAGACTGCGCTGCCACCCCCTGTCGGTGTGCCCCAGGGCAGCTGTGGCTACACAAGTAGTTTACCACCCCCAGGTGTGACTGTGGAGTGAATGAATAATATCAGGTAACACTATGCAAAAAAAAATTATAGAATTTTGAGTTTACAAAATTTGGTTTCATCCTTTTAATTTATGCATGCCCACTTTTACTCTCCCTCAATGCTTATCTCCTAACAATGCCTAGGAAGTTATTCAGTTTCAGAGCAGTTTTGAGATCGATTGAGAAAGAGGTGAAGTGGATTGAAGGGTTGTTGTGAGATGTGTTTTGACTAAATATTTGACAATATATCGCAAATTTTGACCAGATGCATACTGTTTTCATCCTTTTAAAGTTGCTGTGAAAAACTGCCTTTTTCAAACATCAACACATTTTTGGTTTTAGACTTTTATTCACACAACATGGATCTTTGGTTTTTGCCTGTAATTTGCCATTAGTGAGAGTTGTGGCTTTCATCTCAGCTAAGTCTGGCTAAGGTAAGGCACTAGACCACCGAGCCGAACCTTTAGTCTGCTACAGGACCAGAACCACCCGCAGACCTCCCGTTCGGACATTTTGGGACCTTCAAAACCATTGTGAGAGCCCACCATCTCACACAGAAGTTGGGAAAACACACAGGTTTAGTCACTTAAAGGCTATTCAGCTCTTAATTCGACACATGCTCTCACCAGCATTTAGGAAAACCTTTTCCTGACAATTTAAATCTTCTTTAGACTACCGTCTAAATGTGTAGCCGTCGTCTTAATCCAAAAAATTCTACTTTCTAATCAATTTCCACTGTTTTAACTGTTGGGTAATTCAGTCAATTCATAATTCCTTTTATTATTTATTATTGGATTATTTGCATATTTGTTATATTGAAATGCTGTCTTTTGATTTTTATTTAATTTTTAACAAAAAAATTTTATAACCGCATTTCTCTGTTAATCAATATTTTCGATTTACTTCTAGAATAGTCGCTGTGATGTTCAAAGAACTCATAACTAAAATATAGCAAAAATAGCAAAATATAGTTTTACTACAGTATATATTTTTGTGTTCTATATATTACGATGGAGCTCAAGATCTCAAAGATCTCAAGACGTTAAGTGTCACAGATGAAGTAAATGCAAGTAAAGAGACAAATTCTACACCCTATACACGGCCACTGTTTGGAGCATTAAACTAGGAAGGTGCAGTGGTTGGCCCCCCACCCTGCAAGCTGGAGCAGAGGTTGTTACAGTGGCCAAGGCCAAGGTGTTTTTTTATGCCGACAACGAGGTGAGGACAACTGCCATCATTGTTTCAGGTGTGGGAGCAACAAGGATTTCCGAGCAAATGGATACATTGACCGACCTAGATATATGAGAGGGAGACCTTTAAAGGGAACTATTAAGACATTTGCGCTAAAAACATTTACTTTGCTGTAATTAATATATATGTGGCATAAAAACAAGCCAAATGTTGTCCTTTTAAGTAAATTTGATAAAAAACAATTTACCTGTGGGCCACCATTGTTATTTAAATCTCAATGCATTCTGGGTAGTTACGTCACATGGTTGCACCGTATATAGTTCACAGTCACGCAATGAAAATGGCTTCTGTTTAGCCTTTCCCATTCGAACCAGAGACCCCCCGCGAGGATGCAAGATTTGGGCAAAATCACTGGTGTCTACGTGGCAACTGCTTACCAATGCCAATGGAGACTGAGAGCGTTTGCTGTAAAGAGCTCACTTTTATGGCAGCAGCTATCCATGGTATCACAGACCCTTCATGATAATTTTTTTTATTATACAGTGAAATAACGGTAAATAACACAGTGTCTGGTGATGGGTCCTCATCCACAACCATGGTGGCTACTGTAGATTAATAAAAATTATATACAGTACAGACCAAAAGTTTGGACACACCTCATTCATTCAGTAAGTTTTCTTTATTTTCATGACTATGAAAAGGCAAGAAATCCCACTTATTAAACCTGACAGGGCACAACTGTGAAGTGAAAACCATTTCAGGTGACTACCTCTTGAAGCTCATCAAGAGAATGCAGAGTGTGTGCAAAGCAGTAATCAGAGCAAAAGGTGGCTACTTTGAAGAAACTAGAATATAAGGCATATTTTCATTTGTTTTACACTTTTTTGTTAAGTACATACTTCCACATGTGTTAATTCATAGTTTTGATGCCTTCAGTGTGAATCTACAATGTCAATAGTCATGAAAAGAAAGGAAATGAGAAGGTGTGTCCAAACTTTTGGTCTGTACTGTATATTCTTACTTATGCATGCTGATCTTTATTTTCTACTATTTTATTTTTGGCATCCAGTCCGGGCAGCAAAATAAGAATTTCATTGTGCAGGGAAACATGTTTCCTACTGTGCATATGACAATAAACACTTCACTTTATCATTTGAATAATTTGAATCATAAGCTAAAAAATAAACAGGCTGAATCCCCAGTCTGACCCTGGTCTCTTGTGTTTTGTTCAGTTCATCCGGGAGGAGGACGGAAGCTCGTTCGTGGTCAGTGGCAGTGGGACAGTGTCTGATGTGGACTCGTCTCACAGCTCCAGTGTTCCTCGGTCTTGGCAGCTCTTCTCCAGTCCTGTCAATCAAACTCAAGGGGGCGTGGTCTTCTTCCAGCTCACCCCGAGTCACATGACTGTCAGCTTCATGCAGACGGATGGCAAGTGTGTGTACCAGGCCCAGCTGGCCTCCCGACGCCCAGTATAGACCACCTCAATACACACACACTCAAGACATTATTGTAGTCTTTTTTCTTTTTTTCTTTAATAACTCAGGGATCATGTGACCTTAGTAGATTCATGATGTTTGATGTTACATTTTATTGTAAAGGATATTGTAATGAATAGGGTTTTTGTAATTTGCACTGATTTTTAGTGATATGTGCACTTTTGGATAAGTTACCTAAAACAAGAAATCTAAAATCTACTATCCTATCCTGTTTTTTATGGTTTAGGTGACTTATTATTATACTTTGGTCCCTCCTCTGATCTCAGCAATATCAAATCATAGCCTTCCACAAAAACCCTTATTGATCAAGTTAGTAACCCACAAAATCTGATTTGATGTTGCTGTACCTACTTTACATCATAGAACAGGGTCAGATAGTGAACTTAAGCCTCCAACATGACCTGGGATTACTAGGGACGGGCACCGGGCGAGTGCACTTTTTTTTTTAACCAAGAGACACAAGAGGGGGGTGCTGAAGCTTAATTCACCCCACTACAACAATGCATTTAGCTACACATATGGCCCTTTTCCACTATCGCTACTCGACTATACTTAACTTATCTCGGCTCTACTTTGGTTTGTTTTCCATTGTTTCTGATTGCTTCCAAGTACCACTTTATTGTTGGCCGGACATCCGCTTGACGTCATATATACGTGACATAAACAAACACAATGGAGGAGCGGAAGGCAATGGTGAACTTTATTCTGGCTTTGTGACATTTTATCAGTATCAGCCCCAGTAGAGTCTGAAACTGTGGTAAGAAGTTGCATTATTCTCCTTTAAAACTATTGACTGTTGTTGTAGCACTGAAATAGAATAGGCAGACCAATTAAAATTAACAATATTCTTTTTTTACACCCGCATACAAATCAGGCAGACAGACTAACCAGAACGAAAAACGCCTAAACTAAACAATATCAAGGACAGCAGGCGACAATGCAAACACGATCACTGTGTCGCAAAACACCTCAACATTCCCTTTCCTCAACTCCCAAACTGTGTGGTCCCAATAAATTGACCATGAAATGTGCACAACGTGGGCCCAGCAACCAACCTGCACTCCCACGGAAACTGGCACCTCACGGGCAATCAGCCCACTTCCTACTTATATACATCTGCCCGCGGGGCAGCAGCGACACCCCGAGGTACCACCCGCTACATTCTGTTGTAAGCCACCAGGGGGTGGTACACCAGCAGAAATGAATGGTGACAATGTAAGCAATGAAACAAAAAAGGCGAAAAAACCTCAAAATCTGTGCTTTAGTTAGTTCAGACAGTGATTACTGATTATACTAAATTATTATGAAATTTTAAGATACTAAACATAAAAACATGGTAGTATCTTGTTAAAATGTGATACAGCTGCATTTTCACTCAGTTGGCAGTAATACGCTGCCATAAAGTACAGACCTACATTATTTTTAAGTAAAAAATATACATATAATTAATAGTTGTTGAATATTGTTAAAGTGACTCAGATGTATTTTATGAAATGTCATTATCTTTATTACACTTGTTCTAAATGTCATTATCTTTATTACACTTGTTCTAACCGTGATAAAAACATAGTGATAAAAAACAATAAATTAATACAAAAATAAAGCGTGCTATATGTTGATTTCCCGTATTAGTATTATACGAGTATTAATAAATAAAAACAGATAGTGTTTTATCAGCCACTACATTCACAACTACACACAGTATATACAGATACAGTGTTCAGACCAGGCCTGGGTCACAGTCATATAGGTTTAAAACAGAATCACTGTGGGCCATATCTGTCAGTAGTCTGGGTGGGTTTGTAGCTGCACAGTACAATAAATGACATTACAGTGCTGCACTTTACAGTATATTATGATTTGCATGTATTCATATTTGCATCAGGTTTGATTATTGTATTGAACCTTAGCTGAAATTCACAATATCTGCCAAATGAATGATGTAAGAGTGAGTGTTCCTGTAAATATAACAATTCAGAAATGAAATCATTGCAGTATGGACATATTCTTCAAATTTCTAATTCCACCAATGTTTATCATTCTTTCTCACACTGGCCACATGATCTTATATAAAGATTGTGATGAATAATTCATACATATACAGCAGGAGTGTCCAAACTTTGGTCAGGGGGCCAAATGCAGAACACAGAGCAATCTTTTGTGGCCCTCAGGCTTACCTCTATTGGCCAAATTGTCTTTTTACTGCATGTGACTCTACATAATCAAACTAAAATAATTCAATTTGTAACAAAATGTTATAATACAGAGGAACACCAAGTGAAAAAATCTGCTGAACATCTGTGTCCAGGGACTTTTGGTGAAATCAGTCACCTCAGAGAAGTGGCCCTCCCCTGTATTAAATTCTGACGATGTGGCCCTCTGTGAAGTCTGGACACCCTTAATCTACAGCATCTGACCGTGTATCTCATGTGCCTTGCCTCTTAATAAAAACATATACATCAGTATTGGCTGACACAAGTGCAGCAGTTTCACAGAAACTACAGTCAGTAAATGTATCATGCCCCCGGTCCTCTCCCACACACACATTCCTATAATTATATCGGCGAAACAACGATATTATGGAAACACCTTGGTCTGCGTCCGCGTCCACATCCGCAGACTGTACGTGTGAACGCGATATCTCAAAAATGCAATGCCGGATCAGTTCCAACTTTTGCACACAGGTGCATATCTATTAGGCATATACATATAATTAGGCAGAACTGTCTCAATTTGGGTACATCTATGATAAATATTAATTAAGTAATTAATTAATTACTGGCCAAAATTTTGACCGCAATAACTCAAAGTCTTTGCTGCATGTTTTTCAACTTTTGCACACAGGTACATATCATGAAGGCGAAGAACTGGATTGAGATGGGCACTTCTACGATTAATGACAATTAATTAATTAACTAATTAATGCCCTGAAACACTTTCATTGAGCCATTATTCCTGCTGAACATAAACAAAATCACATTCATTTTGGCACAGTGATCCGGGCAATTGTATAGTTAATGTATATAGGCAAATTACAGAGGTCAAATAAAGAATGCCTCAATAGCGCCCCATGTTTTTGACCCCTATGGGACTCTGGACACACTTACTTTGGCAGAGAGCAATGAAACTTGGTTCAGTGATTCCCCACATTGTAAACCAAGATAAAATATTAATTTGGCCCCAGCCTACAACAAACAGGAAGTTGGCCATTTTGGTTTGAAATTGGGAAGTCAGGTATATTTGACAGCCTCTAACTTGCAGATACTTTTCCCAATTAGGTTCAAACCTTAAACACCTAATTACTCCCCGGCCCTGAACACATCTGACCAATATGATGCCAGTGACCTCTATAGCGCCCCCTATAGACTGAAAGAAGAATCTTGTTTTAGGGAATTTTACAAAATTTGGGAAAAATATTCTTCACAAACATCCAGACAAATCAAAAAAGGAAAATAGACCCTTCCCATGTTAGCCATGGTTTTGGGGTGGGGCCTCTTAATTGCTCTATAACAATATAAAAACCCTTAGAAATCACACATGTCTGATGAAGGTGCCCGTTGGTGCCAGTTGTGGCAGACGTATGGTGGCATTTCGCCAATATACACCTTGCTGTCGGGGACAACAACACAGGCCTAGTTCCTATACAGTATTAAGTGCCTGTGCCTCTTTCTCGTTCATCTTCTCTGTCTTTCGTCGTTTGCAGCAGATCACAGTGACTGCAATGACTCCTCCCACCAGCAGGAGGAGCAGGAGGACGCCTCCAGCGATAACTCCCACACTGTACTCTGTCAACACAAGCAAAGAACATGATAAATACTCAATCACTTAAATATTTGTTTAAAATACAAAAACATTTTTATTCAATTGATCTGGCTCTTAATAATAATTTATTAGATTTATATTGAACTTTACAAGGCCCAAGGCTTTCTCAATGCGCTTACATTTTGAGTCCATTATTCATTCACACCACAGTCACACTTGGTGGTGGTAAGCTACTTGTGTAGCCACAGCTGCCCTGGGACAGGAAGCGTGGCTGCCAGTTTGCGTCTACGGCCCCTTCGACCGCCACCAAACACCAATCACATAACCACATCGAATCAGCGACCTACTGTACTATAACTTACAGTAAGTCAAGTGCACAAAAATAGAAGACAGCTGACAGAATCACCCCTAATTTACACCAAATCTGTCATGTCTCCAGTACGTCTCTGTCATATTTTTTAATGTACACTAAGTACGTCACGTCTACAGCACGTCTCCAGAACCATCGAGTTGTGACTAAACACCAAACAGGGGGACACGCCTGATCAGCTGTAGCCTGCCTCTGTACTCACGCTGGTCCGCGTCTGCAGATTGTACGTATGAACGTGATAACTCAAAAACTAAATGCCGGATCAGTTTCAACTTTTGCACTCAGGTGCATATGAAGATGCTGAACTGGACTGAGTTTGGTACTTCTATGATTGTAAAGGCAAGATTTTGACAAAGGCTTCACTTAGTGTATGTCCCTGGATCACCTCCAGCCTTATGACAGACATTCAGTCTGACCCTCCAGAGTGGTGTGTTTACTGTTGTTGCCCAGAGGAGGGAGCGTTAGATTAACATTCCACAGCTCTGAGTAATCAGGGCAAACATGCTGATGTCTGTTTTTGTTTCCACTCTATTGAAATTTCATAGCATTTATCTTGAACAAGTATCAACAAATTAGTTATAGAGTATATACGCTACTCTATCAACGCTACTTACTACATGTGCAATACAATATCATGTGCAATACAAAATTCATCTGAAGTATTGTACCACCTGTGAAATACTCTACTTACACCTTATTTAATCCTACCTGCACCTTTTGTATTTCTTATTGTACTTTTATTATATGTTTATTATATTGTTACTTATCTCTTTTTTGCACACTTTTTCTTACCATGTAGTATTGCATGCTACTAGTACTTGACTATCTTAGCGAGTCTAACGGTTCTTCCGATCCAAAGCATTTCATTGCATTTTTTGACCTTGTGTTGAATGTGCATATGACAAATAAACTTGAAACCTATATATGTTATTTAAAAACACTGTCATCTCACAGTGAGAATGTCCCAGGTTCAAGCCCCAGGCAGTGGGCCCTTCTGTGTGGAGTTTGCATGTTCTCCCTGTGTCTGGGTTGGATTTCTCCAGGGACTCCAGTTTTTCCCATCAATTCATGATAGACTAATCCTGACCAATATCCTGGCTGAAGATCTAGAGAAGGGTCCCAGGGTGCTGTACAGCGGCTGCCCACTGCTCCTGACAGGTTGTCCCAGTGGCATTGAGGGATGGGTCAAAATGCAGAGAATAAATTTCCCTACGGAGATCAATAAAATATAACTTAACATAACTTCTGTTGGTGCTACATGATCTGTGTAGATTGACTGTGAACTTGCTCCAGTGTCTGTCAAAAGTAGACAGTGCAAACTCATTGACTACAAAGGCTGCAGATTTTGATTCGTGGTGGAGCGGAGTGAAGCTGCATGCAGTGGAAACTGGGGTTAAGATAAGCTCTGTGTGTGGACTGACCGTCTACTATGGAGGGGTTAGTCTGGTCCGTACACTGTGTCTGGCTCAGCTCTCCCAGCTGTCTGTCTGGGGCTCTGCTGCGGATCAATGCCTGCACCTGGAAACAGTAGCTCTCGCCTCGGTCCAGGTTGGTCAGCTCGATAGTGTTGGACTTGGATGTGACCACTTTCTGCACATACAGTATATAAGTGAATATTAGAGTGTAGTAAGAAACAGACATATACCAGCAGAGGGCAGAGTGTGGTGTTGCTGTACCTTGCCTGTGCTCTTGTTCCTCCTGTAGGTCAGCTTATACTCCAGCTCCTCTCTGAAGATATCCCGGATAGTCAGCTGGTGGCCATCTTGGAATGCAGCGGTAAGAGGGTCGGACACATACACTGTGGTCTTCTTCAGGTCCTCACTCACCTCTAACTTAAAAGACGGGCTCAGGATATCCGCTGAGGAGCAACAGTTTACCATATTACAATACATACAAGACATGTTTTTTATTGTATTTTGAAAAAAATCTAATTGCATTTGTGATTAGATTTGTTTTTAAAACCAAGATTCAATTCAGAGCACATGTTCAACCTGTCTGAAGCATTAACACTCGTGTGTTAATGCTTCAGACAGTTGACAAAAATCAAATTAACTTCACAAGAATTACATGCCTGTCAGAATTTGTTTGTAGAGGTTAAACTTACAAGGTCAGCCGGTTTTTACATATATTTTGTGTGTGCAGAGGACATTATATTGGCTAAAAAAAATGCTGTCTTTGCGATTTACTATTTATGACCATTACAATTTCAATTTGATTGTGATTAATTCAACATAGTGTACCAATCACTCTTTTATGATGTTTAAAAACCCAATTGAAAGACAAAAAAACACCATGGGAACAAAAGGCTATGGATAGCAGATTGTTAGCAACAGAACCAGAGGCCTTTTTCCATTTTGTTGGATTTCACTTTATCTTTTGAGTTCTTTGCCTTTTAGTTTTTTTTATGTTTTCTGAATTGAAAGTGTGGAGCAGCAGATTATTTTTTAATTTTAGTTATCTAGTGAAAACCCAAATTTGACATTCCTATTAGCTTTATCAAGAGCATAGTACTTTGTTTAGATAAAGCTGTAAAGATGAAGCGAAGTTAACAGAAGTCATCGTTCTCAGTAGTGATGTAAACAGGACCTTGCCTATGATGTTTATTAGACTTTAGAAACACCATTAACTTTTTTCTTTTTTATTAACTTTTTAGGGATGCACAATCATTAAAACAATCATTTACCTTTATCACAATATTAGCAAACATGAATATCTGTATCCCAAAAATCTAAATACATTGCCCTAACCCTAACGGCATGATCTGAAAAAAATTTATAATTATAAAATTAAGTAGTTCTGTCAATTGATATATATTTTTTTTATGTAAAAATCAGATTAATCACACCTTTGGGTGAGTCATACCATACATACAGTCACAGTTCCTCATTACTACAGAGGGTCATTTAGGAAATGCGGTCCGAATTTACGTCTAGACAGCTGAATCCTGTTTTTTTTTTGTGAAACTACAGCAAATATATTGTGAGAGAAACATGGTTGAGAGTGGCGTGTGCCGGGTCATGTGTATGGCGCACATATACTGAATCAGCTATATCTATGCAAATACAAGACCATATTTAGTTTAAAATGTTTTTTTTATATAAAAAAAATAATTTAAAAGCAGTTTTGTAGTATGCTTACCTGTAGTATGCCTTTATGAGCTGAACACTGTAGATACTGTCAATGATTATTCCTTAATTATTAGTCATTTTAACTAGTAAACAGAGCAACGATTTCTGATTTACTGAACTAAAAAATAGCGATATTGCAATATTCAACACAATTATCGAATATCTCATGTTTTTCTCCTGGTGCAGCCCTCATATGTCCCATGATGCAGTGTGCAGTAGTACGTACTGTCTTCATAGGGACAGAAGTGGGCGGAGCTTGTGAAGGGGTACTCTGTAACCTCGGTGGGTACTCCTGGGGGTGGTTCCGACACCACATCAGCACTGTAGCAGATCCTCGGGTCAGACATGGAGCTGGACAGGTCACACTGAGTCTGAGTCATCATAATACAGTGAGGGTTCCTCTGACGGTCTCCACCAACACTACAATACATCACATTAGACATTACATTAGCAAAATGGCTTCAACATGTGTTTGCCAATTCCAATAAGAACATGCTAAATATGAGCCCTTTCACCCCTATTTCATAACCTGGCCAGCCATAATTAACTCTTTTCCTATTCTATACAAAGATGTTAGTCTAGTCTTTTGTTCATTGCATTAAATTTCAAGGGCAGGGTTTACTGATGTATAGTAAACCAATAAGAAACGCTCAAAAGCCACACATGCAGCACACAGGTTGTTGTTAACAAGTTACATATATAAACTTTGTATATGACAGCGCCAAGAAAACACACGCTGCTCATAAGCAGCTTGTGATTGTTCCATCCACAAAATCACAGAGAAATGATGTATTATGCAATTATCAATATTGCCCAAAGTGACACTTTCAGCCTTTAGGTCAGAACTGGGCAAAGTGTGGCCCTTGACCAGTCCATGTCTGGCCCTCAGAAGCCTTAGTAAAACAATAATGAACACATATTGTCAGAATTGTATTGTATAATACCTCATTTTGAGGACATTTAAAAGGCACTATTCACACTTGTCACATCTGGGAAAATGCATTTGTTTGCCATGTCAATGTGAGGTCAATAAACTAGATTTTCCCTGCCTCAAAAAAGTAATCCCTTTTCTAACACTGCGTTTATTATTGTATAGTGGACAGTCCACGGTCCCAATGTGGCCCTTGGAAGAAAGTAATTGCCCACCCCTGCTTTAGATGCTACAGTATAGTAGTATAGCTTAGCTGGATTTTTACATCATGTACATTGTATTTAGTAGGAAATTAGTGTACATTCATTTTTATATGCCATGATTTTATATTTGTAGAGGAATGTGTAGGGGTTCAATTTCAATTAAATTTTATTTATATAGCCCTATATCACAATAAAGTTGCCTCAGAGGGCTTCCCTGAAAGAGATGGATATACATTTATGGGAAAAAGAGAAAACTTAGGGAGAACCACAAGATTCTGAGAACCGTTACAGTCCCTCTTTTGCATAAATCCTTCACAACAATTTGTTTACAAGAATGAGAAACACCTAATTGTTAACGCCACACTAACTGTTCAAAGAAAAACATCTGTTTTCAGTCAAGAAAGAAAAGAGAGAGGAGGGCATGAAAAGCACTGTGAGGATGCCCCAGTGCTCAGTTTAGACATCATTTAGTCTGTGTTAGTCCTGGTTTAGTCTCCTCCACCTTACAATAGAAGTCTGGTGAGGTGTAACTGGCTGCAAATCAGTTCAGTTGCACTTGCTGCACTGATGTTATGTCACTGTTGTTTCCCAAAAGATTCAGCTTGATATTGTACTACTATTGTAAATATCATAATCTCTGATTTATTACATGCATCAACAATCTCTCTGATTAATTGTTTACTATTAAACACACAAACTCCTAAAAGTAATTGAATTAATAGTAATTTAGTAATTCTTTTTTTTTTTGCCTAAATCAGGTGTTCATGAGGCTGTCCACTGGTAATTAAAATATCTTAAGCAATTTGACAAAATGGTCACGATAAGGACACAAAGCAGACACAATTCAGGTTTAAAATGGTCAGATACAGATTACAAATAATTGCGTAACATAAATATTTGGAACTCAATAGTCCTCTATTGATGTTCTTTTTGTGTGAAATCATCACCTCATGTCATATATGTCTATATTTGTTTCAGTTTTTTCAGCTTTTTGTAAAACCTTAAATGACAATATGCTGTTTTGTGATCCTTCCAACACAACATACCAGTCACATAAGCCTTTAATACTGCACTATAGTATATATTTACACATGGTGAAGCCCTCCATGTGTTGCTATTGTCTAAAGTCTATACAAACACCTCACACCATTGCATCCTCACTTCCTGCTCCCATTCTTCCCTAAGCCTTTGATCCACATATCAGCCTGTACAAGTCTGGCCTTGTGTTTGATCACACATTCCTGAACAGGCTTTTACTGGAGATCTTAATCATGACCGGTCAAGGTTGCTACATGCTCAAAATGAGGAGAAGGCACTTACCGATAGTACTCCACAGTGTAGGAGTAGTCCAAGGAGGGCTGCGGCTCCCAGCGCAGGATGGTTTTGAAGTTAGTAGACTTCCAGGTGACGTTCTGAGCACGGGGGAAGGAGGCTGCACAAGACAAACACATCATAAACAGTGTTATAAATATGAAGGGCATAGACCAAGGGCAAAGTACACAATGGGTGATACAAGAGCACTTTATTATGCTGTTATGGAAAAGAACTGAGCATTAAGAAAGCAGGGGTGGGTATGAGGGCTATAATAATGTTGAATAATGTGATAGTGATATTTTTATGCAAGTTCAAATACACAGATATAGTGGAAATGGCTTCAAAATCAAAACATAATGATAAGAGCCCACATGAATTTTGTTGTTTGTTTTAGCCTGCAATAATTCATGATTCCAGCATTCCAGATTTTAATCACAACGAGGCCTGTGCTGTCATCCCCGACAGCAAGGTGTATATCAGCGAAAACAGCCCAATACGGGGTTTAATATTGTTAACGAGCAATTAAGAGGCCCCGCCCCCAAACCATGACAAACATGGGAATGGTCTATTTGACTTTTTTGATTTGTCTGGATGTTTGTGAAAAATATTTTTGCCAAATTTTGAAAATTCCCTAAAACTACATTCTTCTTTCAGTCTATAGGGGGCGCTATAGAGGTAATCATATTAGTCAGATGTGTTCAGGGCCGGGGGGTAATTCCAGGTTTGAGCCTAATCGGGCAAAGTATGTGCAAGTCAAATATACCTGACCTCCCAAATGCAATTCAAAACGGGCCAACTTCCTGTTTGTTGTGGGGTGGGGTCATAATAATATTTTATGTTGGGTACACTGTGGAGAATCACTGTACCATGTTTCATTGCTCTCTGCTAAAGTAAGTGTGTCCAGGGTCCATAAACATGGGGGCGCTACAGAGGCATTGTACATTAAGTATACAATTGCCCGGATCAATATGCCAAAATTCACACAATTTTTTTTATGTTCAACAGGATTATTGGCTCAATAAAAGTGCATCAAAACATTAATTAGTGAATTACTTAATTGTCATTAATCGAAGATGTACCAAACTCAATCCAGTTCTGCATGTTCATGATATGTACGTACCTGTGTGCAACAGTTGAAAAAGGTCCAGCAAAGACTTTTTGAGTTATTGCATTCACAGTTTTGGCCCATTATTAATTAATTACTTAATTAATATTCATCAAAGAAGTACCCAAATCGATACAGTTCGGCGTCTTTATGGTATGTACCTATGTGCAAATGTTGAAACAATTGGTGGACGAACACCGACGTGATTCCATAATATCGGCGACACGCTGTTTTCGCCAACATGGCCATGGCCAACATGACAAAAAAACAATATCGTCCCATGCCTAATGGGTACCTAAATGATAAATGTGCAAGTTATAATTAGAATTCCAAAAAACATAAATATTGTCATGTTGTGTGATACTGTATAGGCCTTGCTCATTCACAAGCTGTTGCTGTTGCTGTGCTGAAATATCGCTGACATGAATTTTTTTCACTTATTTCACCCAAAAGTTGAATATCCCTTACTTTTTGTGGCTAGTATTGCATAATCTTGCAATATTTATTATTGTACCTCATTGAATTGTCTGGACTTGTTGCATGATTTGTAGAGTTTATAGTGTTGTAAAGTGAACAAACACTGCTCACATTTGTACAAGTGATAGTATGAATGGACTGGAGCAGGGTTAATATTCACATACTGTAGTCAATAGAAAAGAGACCTCAACTTCTGATTGGAAAATTGTAATGGAACCAATATTTTAGTAATAAAATGCCATCTCTGGTAGGTAAAACAGGGTGAATTAAACATTTTCCAATCTAAAAATGTGTAAAAAAAACCAAAACATTACATCTTTGCATAAAAACATCAATTAAACTACAATAAGCCACAATTTCTCAATCTCTTACTTCATACACTGTAATGAAGAATTTTACTCAAGTAAGAGTGTTGTTATTTCAAAATAATATAATCTAAATATAAGTAAATAGTATAATGCAAAAAAATATTAAATTATTTTTTATAAGTAATAATCATAAGTATATTTACTCTTTTAAAAAAAAGTTGTTGTTTTTTTAAATAAAGAAATAGATTTA
>JAVQKC010034943.1:0-15241 GCA_036025475.1 Philypnodon macrostomus
TCTCACGCTCCATCCTTCCCTCACTCGTGAACAAGACCCCAAGATACTTGAACTCCTCCACTTGAGGCAGGGACTCTCCTCCAACCTGGAGAGGGTAAGCCACCCTTTTCCGGTCGAGATGTTTAATTATATATTTGTTAATCCAACAAATGACCCTTTTCAGTTTACCTCTGATAGGGGTGGGAGATATAGCGATAAAAATCGAATTATAAAATGAAGTTATGATAATCTGGGAAGATTGTTGATTCGTGAAAAAGTGCATTCATTTAAGATCTGCTCCCCATTGTCTTTTTTACTATAACAATGTCAGTGTTCATATTAATTAGGAAATAAACAGTATGATGATGAACACTGGATTGGATGTACATTGAAGACGAAAAATACAAAATTTTTGATCTTAGTAAAGTCATGATATTATATTTTTACTATATCACCCACCACTAGATTGAAGTTTTTATTCAATTTCTTATGGCGCTCATGATGTCTGTAAAGTGATACTTACTCAGAACACTGACAGTGGAGTCAGAGGTCATCTGGACATTGGTCGGCATCACATACTCTATGGTGAAACACCGTCCTTTTTCCTCACCTGTAAAATCAATATAATCCTCAGCATATAAAGCAAAATAGAAATACATATTGCACATTGTGTCATCTGAAGCTGTTATATCTCACTCTAAAATGCATAAAAGAAACAGCTTCTCTGAGACTAAATGTTTCTGTTCGGATAAAACGTGTGAGAGAACATCCAGCATTCATTTTGGCACCTTTCCTTACATCACAGCACTGAGTCTGGCACCAAAGCTCACTGAAACACACTTGATGACCCCACACACTATAGGTGTAACATGAGGCAAAGTGTGCCTCTGCGAAGCACTCCATAAATGTTATGTACCGTAGTACAAATGAACATAGTGTACACACAAGAGGCAACCCACTGTCCCACATCGAGCACTATACATATGTGTGTGGGAGTAAAGATCCTATACTGAAATGGTTAACAGCAAACACCCGATAAAATCCACCACACATCAATAACTGCAAAAGAGCACAAAGCCTCATTTACTCTGAGTGACAGCTTATGGATGGGGTGCAGTTTGTGTTTCTGGGTCAAACACTACTTGTCACTTGAGTTAAGTGGGCAATAAGGCCACTCAATGTGCCCTAATACATCAAGCTTTTAGGACCAGTTTACTATAGCTCCACTAGTGGACTGGACTCATTAAGCTTTCCTTTCAAAAGTGTCCATACTATTTTGAAGGACATTAGATGCTTATTTCCAACTATCTCAGTTCTTTTAGGCTGCTCACAACTTTGATCTTGAACAGACGTGATCAGGGTCACCAGGGTCACCAGGATCACCAGGGTCACCAGGATCACCAGGGTCACATGCTCAGAGTTCCTGAGGCTGATCCACGTTTGTAGGCCCCCTAACCCACACATTGTATGCACTGTATGGTTATATATAGATTGTATTATTCTCCTTCCAAATTCTTTGCACAAACAATATTGTCATTTTAACACACTTTAATAACCAAACACAAGTAAAACATTACAATACGATTAATCACAATTCATTTTGATTTTTTTTATATTTATTATTTAAATCTTTTTTAGTTGGGAGCCCTAAAGCTTCTATCACCGCCCCTGCTCCAGGCGCCCTCAGAGTCACAGACTCTCCTTACTACACTGGGCTGTTTGAGCAGTGCAGACTGAATTTACTACAAAAACTTTAGACGTCTAGACTACTGAATTCTGTTGTTTTTGTGAAACTACAGCAAATATATTTGAGAGAAACACCGATCAGTGTGTGTCGGGTCACCTGTATAACACATATACTCTTTTCAATGGACAAATAATGAATGAGCTATATCTCTGCAAATATGAGTCAAATGAAAACTCCTTTAAAGATTGAGGTTGTCTTTACGAAGTGAACACGGTCCCTACTGTCCATAGTTTATTTTTATGTGATTCTCCACACATATGTGTGCTGCAGTCACACATCTCCCTCCACTCTGCACTGGGCTGGGTTGTCACGGGTTTAACCAGACGCCACTATTTAAAGTGATTGACAGATTAGTCAACAAATTACAGAATAACAGCAATTTTTTGGCATCGTGACAGGCCCTTGGGCTTCAGCCTCTGCTATAGGGCGGCTCTGGACCTGATGTTTGTGGACAAAAAAAACAATCTTGAATCCAGATAGTGATCCTGGTACACACAGGTATACACAGGTACAAACCGTAAACACACATTGCTACTTTACCGCAGCACATTTTTAGCGCTATTTGACTGACTAAAAAAAAGATCATCAAAGATACCTTCTTTAGTCTGGGACAAGAGTGGTCTGGGTGATGTTTTATCTACAAACAGATTCAAATCTAAAGGTTAGTGACTGTATTTATAGCCTTTTGCATTTAAAAAGGTACATACGGTAAGTGAGCATGCTTAGTGGACTTGCATTAGTCACGAGGGTCAGAAAGAGGAAAGATATCCAAGCATCCAAGCAGCCACGGGGTTTCTACACTGATCAGAGATGCCACAAACTACAGCAACAGTCCTCTAAGTAAGCACAGATGGACCATAAAAGCTGGGGTACCGGCTACTGTATTCAAACAAATGATTTTACTATGAGCACAACCAGAGCAAAACCAGATAGATTTATTTTGCATACCGTCAAAGGGCCTTTAGAGTGGATTGAAGATTGAATAAACATGCTTAGAGGGGTCAGGACAGACTACACTGAAAAGCACTCATGCTTAGGTTTTAAAATATACATACAACCTACACATAGTGACAAACACATGTTTGTCACTATGTGTAGACTTTGAACATGCTCTTAAAGGTGAAATACCTGATATTTTTACTTTGTATTTGAGCAAAAATAATTACACAGTCAAGAGTAACACACTTCATACTATATAAAAAAGATACTCTGAGACCCTCTGTGAGACACTTGTTTTCAACCAATCACACGCTTCCAGGACAGGAGCTCTCAGATTGATTGAAACATTTTTATTTATTTTTTTTATCAAGAACTAGACTGAAGTTGGCTTTTTATATTTTTTCTGTTCAAAGAATCAAAAAAACAACTTCAGACCACTGCTCATTATACTTCCTGGTTTGTGTGAGACCATGATAGAGGGTTGAGGAGAGGAAAGGGTAGTGTATAATTCAATGTGATTCATTTGCATTTATGGACGCCTCTGATGTCTCACACTCACCGGCCATGAAGCAGACCCTCCACAGTCCCGAGTGCAGAGACATGCGGATCTCAGCACTCTGGTTTAGGGGCAGGATCACCCCCTCCTCCAGGTACAGCCAGTAGTCAGTACTCACAGCGATTCCCAACAGGCCCAGTCCGCACACCGCAAACACGCTGCTCAGCAACGTCAGCACCTTCCTGCCACATAGGCTCATACCACCACCTCAACAGCAGGGGGCACCGCCAGAAAACAAGGAAAGCTGGAAAACAAGGAAGAATTTGTGTTAAGATAGAGGCAGGAGAGAGTATACCTTTGCCAAAGCACTGATTTACACTAACTATAAATAATGACTCGTATTTATATAGTGCTGTAGTTGGTTTGGTTGTAAGTGAGCCCTGTGTACCCACAACTTCCATGGGGCAGACTGGAAGGCATGTGGCAGCCATATTTGACTATTTATACATGGGTGAGGTGGGTAGTGGGTAAGGTGTGATCAAAACGGACCAAACAGCGAACTTTTTTGTTAGTGGGCCCAGCCTTCTGAGCTCTTACAATGTTTAAGTCCAGGCTGAAAACTGTTCTGTTTAGCTGTGCATATGACAACTGAGTGTGGTTCTTATCTTCAAACTTTATATTTTTAAATTGAATTAATCTTAAAGGTACTGATTGTTGTGTTTTTAATTGTATTATGTTCTTTAACTTGTCTTTTCTGTAAAGCACCTTGAATTGCCTTGTGTATGAATTGTGCTATATAAATTATCTTGCCTTGCCATGAAGGCTGTATGTCCCATTTGTCAAGGAATGGTGGCAGTTTACAAAGAATACAATATCAGCCGGCCCACTTGGCTCATTTTTAGTCAAAAAGTTTGCCCACCCCTGCCCTTGAATGCAGATGGAAAAACCCTTGGGAACCATATTTTGGTCAATGAAATTGAGTATTGAGTTGTTTGTTGCATGAATACAGTTTACTTAAATGAATCAGTCCAACTAGAAATATGTGCATTCAACTATTTAACTTTGATACCATCTAAGAAATCTCAAATGCAATCTAGAATATGTGGATTAAAGCTGGTATTTTTCGCAATAAGCTAATGGAAAGAAATACAGCATTTCGAAATGAGAAATAGTCCATGTGAGTTGAATGCACATCATTTAGTTGGACTGATCTACTTAAGTAAACAGAAACAACGAAAGATTTTTTGTGTGAATGATTACTGCAATACTTTTTTCAGTATAACCTTACACAGTGCATGGAAAATCATTCCTTATTACAATTTTGTATAATTACATTTTGTTGATGATAATGATAATGAAGCATCTTATGTTAATAAATTTGATTCACTTTAAGACCTAGTATTAGTTTTACTTAGTACTGACAATAACCTTGACCATAAACCATAAATAAATGAGTACACCTTCATGTATGTTGATCCGATGAAGGCTTGGATAGGAGTCGTATTCATAATGAACTTAATGGAGATGAATGTCTGCAGCTTGTCAATATGCTTTCAAATATAAAGCATCTGCCCTTCACTGTGTGTACTATAATGAATAAGTGTCACCTCAAATATTAATGAGGGCTAATATTATTGAGTCCACAACACATACATCTGTCTTCCATGACACAGTGACATACAACAGTGTATAATTGGAATTAATTTTCAACAAGTTTCAAACTGTTAAAAGTCAGGTGTTAATTGAGCTGATATACATACACTGGCCACTCTCAGCATGGAAGCAAAAGAGTTAGGCAGGCTTTGCAGTGGACCAGCTCTGATCACTCTGATGCAGCAACATTAATACATAGGACAATCTCAGTGACAAAGTAACATCTGCTTAATATCTAAATCTCAAAAAGCTATAAAAGATTTGACTACAGATAATAATAAAGTATTTTGTATCTGAAGTCAGACTCACAACATTACATTTTTCATACATTATCCATAGTAAGTGTTGGCTTCATAAGACCCAACAGAGTCCAGCTGAGGATTTGAAAGCAATCTGTGGAGATTCATGCTGGCTCACACAATGATAATATTTACTTCTATGGAGCCTTGCATACAAACTCAAACTGATCAGTGCATAGAAAATAAGCTGCATAAAGATTCCAAATCTGATAAACAGCATCTCTGACAAAAATACTGTTCACTGAAAGAATATTATACTATGACAACTATATGGTTCAAGTTTCATGATTATTTGTTGCTGGCTGTGACCCACCCTCTTTGTACACATGATTAAACATTAATATATTACAAACACATAGGAACGTAATAAGGAAATTAAAAGTAAAATATACAATTTGCAATGATACAGAATCATTTCTGGTTCCAGTTCAAATAAATTATAATATAATCATCATCATCTGATAATCTAACCAAAATCTAATTATCAATATTAGTATTAGATTAATAAACCAATAAACCAAATCAGACTGCTGTGTGTGGTATTTAGGTTAGAAAATCACAGTTTTAAAATAAGCTAATGTACAAGCAGTGTATTTCTGACAAACTTTGGCTACGTAGTGCAGCAGACAGCAAGTCTTTGTATTATCTAAATGATGCCAAGCCTCCTGGTTCAATGTTAGCAGAGAAATCCTTGAGGAGCCCCATGGGTTGTTTATTTTTGCCTCAATTATCACCTCCGGCTTTAGCTCAGAGAGAGACATTTAATAATTAATCTTCTTGAATTCATTACACATTTAATCCATTCACTGAGGTTTAAGCCAATATGTTCTATTTGTGAGGTTTTCTATCAGAAAATCTGAAAGGTAAAGATCAGGGTCATATGATTTATTCATGGCTAATAATCTTGACAAAATGATGTTATAATGTAAAAAACAAATGAAAAAATATTCTGCCTGGTTGTGGACTAAAGTTAATGTTTTTTTTTCATCTGAGTAGATATTCTGACACTGACGGTGCACTGTCAGACCGTAAGTGCATAGACTAAACCAGTTCAAAACCAGGACTAAACTAGGTCTTAACTCATAATTATATCTTATGTTGGTCAGCACTAAGCCATGGCCCCTTTGTCTAAATCGTACTGCCCCCTGTTATGGCTCATGTATCTTCAGAGTGTAAATGAGAGCGTTCTGCAGAATCAGAACAAGCACTTTGCAACAATCCCCAATGGTCACTCAAGGCGCCAGGAAAGGTCGCAAGGCAAACACTTCAAGATACAACTGTGATAGTCAGACTAAATTGGCATACTCAAAAAGAGCTCAAAATTTGCTGGCTCTCCCTGTGTCTGGTATTCTGGGTGAGACATGTTCCTCACATATCAAATAATACAGGACAGGGAGGGAACAGCCACTGAGCCACCCAAAAAGTCTCTCTGAATATACTGTAGTCTAGAAATTTGACGACCTTCTTGCTGGGAGGTGCCAAAACTAGCCATGTTGCCACTATGCTGTTTGTAAATGTATATATATAGACATAAGGCTTTGTCATATAGAAGAGTCATCCAGATGGCAAAAGTGTAGCTCTGAAAAAAAGTGCTTCACATATCAATCTGGCTTTTTCCAGCTAATATTATAGCACACATGGCCAAAATGCTCCAAAATACATTCCACAGCTCCAAGGTGTGCAGGCAAGGCTTTTGGGCTGGTCTTTTGATGCCATTAATCCCTCCTGTTTATAAAGGAGTGCCTAAATATACACAGTGCTTAATTAAAGTTGGGCATCCATTATCAGAGCCAATCCTACTTTTATGGGATGTGGAGGTAATTAGTCCCTCAACACCTTAGTGCACAGTTGTGATTCTGGAGGTTATAAATACCAGACCTTGTGAAGGGTATGTTTTAGATTAAAACCCTGTGCTTTACAAAGGTTTAGTGGAAAGTATGGCTGAAATTACGTGACAGGATAGTTAAACACATGGCTATTAAGGCGTTGTTTATATGGGATAAGGGGAGACCGGACCCAACGGTCATCTGATACAGACAACAACACAACAACCTTTCTTGTCTCGGACAGTACACACCGACTTCCCCCAAGGTCAGACACCGCTCTCAGGAGACAAATAACCTCAGCTTTTAATCTCTGGAATGTCGCATAGAAAAGACTTTGGGTAATAACAAATAATGACCCCATCTCCAGTATTGGAAAAAGAGCTATTGATTTTCTTCACTGACCAAAAGCCGAAGATTATGACTTTATGACTTTATGCTTTTATCTTATACAGCAATGGATAGGTCTAAAGTGAGAGATATATATATTATTGGTGGTGGAATTGTTGCAATACTTTCCAATATTTTACTGTATAGAAATAATTGTTTTTTTATTGTGGAGAGGGAACATTGTCTGGATCCAGGAATTATAGGACAGATGTCAAATGTAGGGCAAAGCAACCCTAGACACAAGGGGTCAGTAAAGCAGACGGTAAAGTAAAGTTAGCAGACTTTTGTGGTTATAGTGCTATATTTTGGGCACATATCTGTATATTTAGCATTGTGAGATAAAGACTCTCTCCAAGTGCTTCTATTTTAGATCACATCAAAACACCCTTTGCAACTGTCAGTTTGTAATACTTATACATATATTATGGCAGCTTCACTTGACAGCAATGAGTTTGGCATTGTTCAGCTGAGCGACGTTTCAGTGAGGTTGAAACAAAATGGCAGGAGGTCAAATGGCTAAACTGTAGATTGTCATTTACACTACCCACCACTGTGCCTCTACATCTTTGCTGAATGAATCCTCTTTAGGCTGAAGTGGAGCATGGTTTGACAGGACACTCGATAGACTATAAAAAGACTTCATCCATTGTGCCCCTCTTGGCTCTAACCTTTGAGTTCGGAAGCTGATTTTAAAAGTTGATAACAATCAGGTAGCTCATTAAAACAGACAACACAGAGTTACAATAATATAGTAGAGGGCTCAAACTGAACATTTTTGAAATGGCCCCATTATCGGGCCATTATATATGTGTTTTAGCTGCATGTTCCACATTATCAAGATAAAAGCTGAGCAAAGTTGTCAAGGGCATAGAGCGTGCATCCACTTCTGATTAACTCACATTCATTTATCTTATGTGTGGCTTATTTTCATTTGGAGTTGCAAGTGACTGGAGTCTGCCCTGTCCCTGAGGATACACCCCGTCAGTCGATACAGACATGTATGCTAGACAGACATTTACATTAGCATTCAATAAGGAGAAGCTGAAGAGAACCCAGTGTAGCACAGGGAGGACATGCAGACTCTGCCCTGAGTCACTGCTTATCGGGTGGAGATTGAACCCACAACATTCTTGCTGGGGCTAACCAGTCTGCCACCATACCTCTTACTTATGTTCATGATTGCTTAAATGGCCATAATTATACTAGGACAGGAGGACAGCTCTTTAGGAGGCTTGAAAAAGTCAACATATGCTTAGGCAGAGAGGCTAATCTCAAAGACTGTGAAACTTTGCAGACAGTGAAGGACAGTTTTAGAAGTACTGTGAGTTCAAGGTTTAGCCTGTTTCAGTTGGATGATTGAATTTCTTGGCAGGGGATTCATTAAAATGATAATTTCTATTTATGAAGCCCTTTAAAAAATTGAAATACTCTCCGTGTGCGCTTCCTATTAATTAACTTTGTTTTTTTTCATTTAGTTCTTTCTCTTCTTCTTTCTTTACTTCCGACTGAACTTGACGCACTAATAGGTTATGAATATTTCTGTTTCAGTTTAGATGGCAATTAGCCACAATGCCAGAGGCCATTTTTCTTCTCTAGTCAAGTGGTGATTTAAAGAGCCATTTGGGTTAGGGAGTTTTTCCTATATCCACATCATAAAATTGGTTCATATGTTTTTGTTGTAACTCAAAACTCAATACAACTCATCTATCCACCTTATTCTGCTTATTTCTGTTGGGACAAAAGAGCTTGGCAACTACAATGCATGGATGGGATATGCCCTGGACAATGGACAGTTAGTCACATGGCTCACACAGACACTGAGACATACACAGACAGACAAAAAATCACTTTCACATTAATTTTCGCAATTTATTTCAAAGACATGCATGTTTTTGGGGAGTGGGAAGCCAGAGAGAACTCACAGTAACACAGAGAGAATATGCAGAGTCTATACAGAGAAATAATGTGCCGACCGACTCGAGGATTGAACTCACAACCTCCTTGCTTACTGAAACAAGCCATTTTGTATGGATAAAATGAAATTATAACTGGAAAAAACGAGTCTTATACTAATTTATATAATAATCTAATATTGTCATGCAGGGTCTGTCTCTCACTGGTGTCCCTCTGAACATTTTCACGACTGCTAATTAGCCATTTGACCACATGGGCCTCTGCTGCTGGAATTGATACATCAGACACAAGTGAAGCGCTGTCATTAGGGAGACACAAATGCAATGGCTACAGCTCACACAAATAATAGGCTACAGAGGCACAAAGCTCCCCTATTGATTGAGGAAAAATCTACCAACTAATTTGCAAATAGCAGCCATTTTTAAACAGTGGCATGAAAATTATGTTAAAACATAGCTCAGACACCGCATGAGGTGAAAAGTAACTGGATATGTTAACTAGTGAAAGTATTAACACAGACAAGACTAAATTTATGAGCTGAATAATCTGTCTCTCTATCATCAAAAAATTTGCAGTAAATTTTGTATCAATTCAAACTTTTGTGTTGAATTTTGACATACTTGTGCTTTAGGATTTAGAATGTCCTCTTTAGCTCATAATTAAGTAAAAAAGCAGATAATACATCTACGTTGTACTTTTCCTGTATCTCTCTGGCCTGTAAAGCTACTAATAGCCTGTCCTTTATTTTGAGGTGCAGCCAATGCAGGATCCACCAGGGCCTGGTGTTTGCTGTCACCTGTGTATAAAAGCATTCATCTTCAGCCACGCCTTCCCTGCTCCTGCCCGCGTTGCTCCATGGCACCTGCCAGCCGCTGCTGGCCTCAGCGTGTGCCTTTTTGGTTTGCATTTTCAACATTACCCAACGCTGCACAACATCCACTCTCACACACCTCACACACTGCATTAATATGCATGTGACTGATGCACACTGGACATTTTATATGTATGCTTTTAATAAACAAGCTACATTTTATCTGTGTCTCCCTGCACTTTTGTTGCAGCTGTAGAGTCAGGTCGTAACACATTTAATCAGAATCTGACCCACTGACATGAACAGATTATTGTGGTCATTCTTGAAGTTAATTTAGTGTCAATACATTGCATATTTTTTACAGTGGTAGGCATGTGACTAGTTCAAGTAACAATCTGCGTGCTTCATCCCTCTTTATTGAGTGAGATGTAAGATAACTGTGCAATGCAGTGCACACTTGGCCCTTGTTGCGAGCTAAAAATAACTGCATACTATCAGGAGTAAAGCATCTTCCCCGAGGCGCCGCATCAAACTAGAGAGACTTGCACTTTGGAGAGTGATCATGAGGGTTAGGTGTTCCGCCTACAGGCCCGCATCCACTGTTTCAGGTGTACTGTAGGCCTATAGGTCTCAGGATACACCATAACAACAACAAAACCATGTCTCCTCAGCAGTGAAATGTGGTGAAATGTAAAGGTACTTACACATAACCGTGAGGAAAACATTCCCCGATGCCAGGACGACTTTTTCTCTCGTTGCTCGATCATAAATGCCCACGTGACATTCATATGGCCCGTTGTCAGAGATCCTCACCTCCGGGAGCCTGCAAGGAATACAGAATTTATTAAAGAGTTAAGACCATCATATGACGGTTGGGTCTGACTGTCTGAAAAATGTATGCTCAGGTATAACAACATGGTTTCAAACTAGAAACTAGACAGAACATGAATTACATCCATCTCAATATTCATACATCTCTTCATCACCGCTTTTTGTGGGTGCCTGGAACCTATTCCGGTAACTATGGGTCTTAGACGGGGTACACTCTGGACATCTGGACGTTGACACTGAGACATACACAGATAGACAACCATTCACTCTCACATTCATTCACAATGGTAAATTTAGAGTGATCAATTTTCCTAACACATGCACCCAGAAAGAACCCACGGTAACACGGGGAGGACCTGCAGACTTCACCATGCCCAAACCTTTGATATGGTTGTTATTTTAAAATTATTTGTAAATGGTTCTACAAAACTAAAGTGTCCTTGAGAGAATCCACTAACTGTTGTCCTCACTTTGACTTTTTGGCACAGAGACAATAGTAGACAATCGGTCTGTCAGAGAAAAACAGGTGACCATTTGCTGAAAGCACAATCTGTATTCAGCACCGGTCTAATGTGTCAACAGTGATAATCAAACGGAGACGCCACCAGTCACATTTAGCCTCTGTGATTTATTCACAAAAAACAGGAACCATTGTCCTTGTCACCTGGGTGTTTGAGATGGCTTCTGTGTGAGAGAGATGACAGGGCACGTGCAGATACAGGCCTACTTTAATCAGATCAGCACTGTCAACAGTAAGAAATGAGACTGTCCTCTCCCATAACATGATTCATTATGTCGTTTTTTCAGACATTGAAATACAACTCATAAGTGCGTATGACAAACCAGCGTCCCCGCCCCCTTGTGGATGGTGTGGAAAATACACAACGTTTACTGATTCTGCAGCGATTCTGCTTAAATTAAGAGTCAAGTTCTCTTTCTGCTCCACTCCACCCCTCACAAATGTGATACACCACCTAATCCACATCAGTATACATTTATATTCATTAAAAAGACCTTCATTTTTGGTTTGTACCGATTTGGTAGAACACAGGACATGTCATCACAAGGCGCACTATTTAAAGATTCCTCGTTATCATTCGGGTTAATATTTTAGAAAATAAAAATGTGAATCAAAACTTTTGAAAAAAATAACATAAAAAGAAAATAAATATTGTGAGAATTTCTTAAGTGGGAACACGTTCTGTGTGTTTAAGCCTAGAATAGACCTACACTAGCAGAGAATTGAAGCTTTTGTTGGCTTTTAATAGTATAAATATATTTTTTAATCAATCAGATAATGATGCAAGGATCAACAAATGTGGCCAATAATTTAAAGAAATTGGCTACTTCAGCACTGACTACGTCTGCTAACATGGCAATGCCCAAAAAAGTCTAAAGTAAATATATATGAAATAAACAAAAGATTGAAAACAATGCTGTATCTTTAAAATCCTTGTTGCCCTCTGGTAAATTCATGTTCACATGTCTGCTTTAACACTCAGTCCAGTTGTCAACACAGTGTCTAGATACATTTGCAGCACAGGCAAGCTGTTGTTTCAGATGTGAATTTTTGTCTAAACAGATTTGTGTTTTTTGATATTATATCTTGTACTAGTCACTGTCATATTCGAATTGAACATTATTCATGGCTATAGAAATCTAGAGTGTGTGGCACCTTCTAGCTATTAGCATACATATCAAGTATTACAACTGGATTCTGTTACAGCTACGCAAAACCAAAAATCCCTGAACTAACCAATTCTTAACAAATGTTTGAAGAAGCGATGTCTATATAAAGGAAAGCAAGCACCTGGAGATATAAAGATATGTCTCTAACACTCTCTCCTCCAGGGATCAGCATAAAACAGTCTTTTTCCCAGTGCAAGTGAAATGGTGAGACGAGCGAGTTTCTCTGTGGTGGATGTGGGGGGAGGTAATGGGCTTTGTCTTGGGTTGCGCCATAATAGGAAATGCTGATGTAGCTCGTTGCTTTGTTTTTACAACCTAAGCTCTGCTATCCACCATCCTAACTGCTGTATTCACCGGATCACCAAATAAGGCATACGAACAGAGAATGAGGAGCAGAGATAAAATATTTGTGGAATGAGACGAGAAAGCTGTAAAAAGACCAGACCAGATTGCCCAAAATAGCTACCAAACAAAGCTACAATTAAGATGGGGTACTATTTTGACTAGTGATGCACAGATATATCGGCTCAAGATTGGTATCAATCGATATTTACAATTTTGACAGTATCGGCCTGAACAGAAGACTGATGTTAATCTTTTTTCCTTATATTTAGGGTCAGAAACAGCCAGAGAAATGAAAGATCACTGGAGAGGTCTAACTTTAGTGACAAAATGTAATGAAAATATTATTTATGGATTAATTTATACATTTAAAGCAGTTATTCACATGTAGATTTCTTAAGTTTCAAGAAACATAACCCACTCAAACATGTTTACAAAATATTGGTATCGGAATCGGCCAACAAAATTCATGATCGCTGAATCCCTAATTTTTACATCTTTAAAGATTTGAGAAATCTGCCTTGCATCCCTTGCATCTGCATCAGAGAATTGGATCTATTCACTCACTCTATGATGGACCTGTTACAGAAAAGCACAGTGCATTATTTTTCATTATACATACAAGGTGTACAACAAAATTTGCAGATGGTCAGATGAAGGTATGTTCTGAGACACTGTGACCAGCAACCCCAACCTCACCCATATGTTTTTAGAAGAGGTACAGAAAACCAAAGCACCAGGAGGAAACCAAAGCGAGATACGGGGAGAACATGCAAACGTCGCACTCTCTTAAGAGAAAGTAATAAAGGTTCATATGGTTCAAAAAACAGAAATGTGCAAAGAAAAAGTGCAAATAAGTAAAGCAGGTTTAAATTCAATTTTGGCAACTGACGTCCAACTGTCATGTAAGACTCTAGTTAATAAAAGATTTGCTAGTGTAGTAATGTTAAGTGTTTAATGTGCAAAAGTTAAATATAGCTACAGCATGGTACATAATAATACAACTCCATATCAAATCATTAATTAATTGATGAATTCATTATTTATCAGTAAGTATTTCATTTGATGTAGATGTTTTAGTTATTTTATATTATATTATAGTATGTAGGTCTGTAGGCGGAAAAATCATCTTCCATCATTCTTCCTCATATAATAAACTAATTATGATTTTTAATTAGTCTTTTGTGATAACCGTATATTCAACACACCCTCTTCATTTGTTTATTGTGTTTATATGTAACAATCTTTAAGCTATTCTTAATGTCTAGTCAAGTCAAGTCTCACTTAAAACTCAACAATCTAGTCATTATTCTAAGTCAGTTGTTATTACTGTAATGTCGAATGACCAGTTAGTAATTCTGGATCATACAATTTTGCATTTTATTTATGTTAAAAAAATAATATATATATATATATATATATATATATATATTCAAGCATGGCATACAAATTGGGTCTCTCAATCACAGGGCTAACACATAGATACACAGCCGTACAAACTAATTAATTATGATGCTATCTCAGTTGCTTGGTGATGAAGATATAGTGTGGGTAGCCTTCTCATTTTCTAAGAAATCTGAGTATGTTGCATGAAGGAGGAAGCAGGGCGAACAGATGTAGATATATAACGTAATCTAGATCAAAATGAATTACACAGTATCCAGGTATATACAACTAATTATAGAGCAGGGGGTGGAGCTAACAGTTGCAGTCCATATAGAAAGAATATTGCCAGAAATCTTTTTTTTTATTTATTTTTTTATCTCCATCTGCCAGGTGTAGGGATTTAAGTAAAATAGCATAAAAAAGTCTAGACAAAAAATATGTGATTAGCAAACTATTGACTGCTAAATATATTTGTTATTATATTAAATCAAATATAAACAAAAAAGTACAAGATTGACAGATTATGCGTAGATTTATACTAAAGCACAGAACATGTCTAAACACAGATAAAATTAAATTATATAGACTAAAGAGGGACTTAACCATAACTAAACCTCACCAGAACCACTGATCTCATCACTCACTCACTCATCTAGAAAACCATATAAATGAATATATCAAATGTTTAATTTATACAAGTAAATACATACATTAAGGTCAACAGGGGACAAAAATAGCTGGGATGATAGAATGTGATGTGTAGGCTTTCCTTCTCCGCTCTTCCTCCTGCCTACGCAAGAAATGCACCTGACCTGACAAAGACTCTAAAATCCCCACTACCACCACTACCACTTTGACTCATAACTGACAAACCCGGAGCCTGGGGAGAGGTGTGGGTATAATCAGGCATGTTTATGGAAGAAAACGCATGGCAGCAGAATG
>JAVQKC010034950.1:0-18855 GCA_036025475.1 Philypnodon macrostomus
ATCATCTCACTGTCTCATGCTCCTCTGTCCCATCACGACCTCAGCAGCAGAATCATCTCACTGTGTCATGCTCCTCTGTCCCATCACGTCCTCAGCAGCAGAATCATCTCACTGTCTCATGCTCCTCTGTCCCATCACGACCTCAGGAGAAGAACCATCTCACTGTCGCATGCTCCTCTGTCCCACCATGTCCTCAGCAGCAGAGTCATCTCTCCACAGCTCAGAAGAACCTCAGTTTCCCTTCCTCTGCCACCACCAGTGTCTAGGCTCTGGGGGAGATCGGCCCTATACCTACACAAATCTCCTACAATGCATCCATCATCAGTGTCTCTCCTGCCGGGGTCAAAGCGCTAAATCATTTCCAATAAATCTATTGCATCAATGTTTTGTCTCCATTTTATATAAGTCTCTCCTGTTTTAACTTTTTTATTCTGTTGGTCTGAAATGTCCAGTGGGCCATATCTGAAATGTCTATATGAGCCGGAATAATTTCCAAAGACACATTTCTGAATTCTGACCCACCAGTTGAGAATAAGGTTAAAATCATTATCAGTCTATCAGATATTTATTAATAATTAGATTATTATCATTTCATGTGCATACCAAATGCACACCAATATTGTATTTCCTCAACTGGGCTTTACTAGTTCTTTCACACTGTTTACTTAAAGCTGCACGACCTGAATTTTTATTTTTTTTAACCGTATATTAATACGGTAAAACTAATAATTACTCAGTCAATAGCACAGTTTAACAGAAGTTGTGCTTTTTTTAGAAGGGTTTTTGTTTTAGAGCAAGAAAATGTTTAACCAATCACACGCTTCCACAGGACAGGAGCGCTCTGATTGGTCGATACAGCCATTATCTATTCAGAAGTAGAAGTGATCAGGAACAATGTTATTGAGCTGATGTTTTATTTCAAAATTCACAGTTTATTCACAGCTATTTTCGTTTTCTAGTTCAAAATATGAATGCGTACGAGGCAATGTGTGCTTTATGTGAGAGACAGGTCCTGAGCGGAAATGGTAAATTCATTCAATCTTGGGCTTTTTTTTTTCTCATTTCACAAAATTGTCATTTATTTCCAGATAAAGTGTGTTCAGATTTGTACAACTAACTAACCCTTCCACTCCGTCTGTGAGGCATAGTCATCGTTCGGTATTGTGCAGTTGCATTCTCTCACCACCAGATGCCACACAATAGCTACACACTGCACCTTTAAAATGTCAATGTTTAAACTTTTCTCAATTTTACCCACTTTTGCTTATCCAAAGGCCAGAATTCCCATCATTCCATACCCAAGGTGGCACGGACTTGCAGTGTGATACGTGTCTGCACTTCACACAAGGCCTCATGTTCCAGCCCCAATAGGTCATACAGAATTCTCCAATGTGTTTGCTTTGGTTGCTGGCCTGTTTTCCCTCATTACTCAAAGACTGCTTTCAGCCCCTTCTATATTTCTAACAGGTTGGACATCCCTGCTTCATTTTGTCCTCACTGCGGGGGCATACACCAGTAATGGCACCCCGGGGAGCCGCCGGCTAATATGCTTTCAACAACAGCAAATTTCTAGGTCCGGCAAAAATTTGGACCCACTTACACGGCGTGAAAGAATCCATTCATTAAAAAAGATGAAAGTTTGGCTTGGTAAAATTGACCCTCCCTTGACGGCTAAAGCGCTGACATATTAGTAATAAACGAAAGAGAAGTCACGACCATAGGCCCGGGCAGAACATATAACTGGTATGATTTTAGCATGATGTGAATTTTCCATATACAGGGGTAAATATTGGATCATTTATTCATTGAACCTCTTATGTTTGTTCCATTTGCAGATGACTTGAGCCTATCCCAGCAACTATGGGCCTGAGGTGGGGTACAGCCTGGACCAATGGCCAATTAGTTACAAGGCTGATGCAGAGACATTGAGCATTCACATTCATTCCCAATGGAAATTTTAGATATGCAATTAACTTTGCCCATAATGAGGGTTTTCTATATTGTATTGTTATCTTGTTTATACATTGCAATGGTAACTACATTTTTATTAACCATATTTACTATATTATTACCTGTTTATTATCCCACTAGTATCATATTATTACCAATTCTCCTCTCTTTGGGGGCTGGAAGGAAGCCAGAGTGCCCCGAGAGAACCTACGGTAATAAGGGGAGGACATGCAGACTCGTAGAGATCTTATTCGGCCGGCCCGAGAACTGAACCCTCAACCTCCATGCTGGGAGGCTGTGAGTTCCCCCATAATAAGCTAGATATTGAATTTCATTTTGACTATTACCATGATATATTTGTTTGTTCTTGTTGTCCAATACGTCCATACATTCTCACATTTTCTTTACAACTCTCATCTGCATTCTTTGTTTAACATTTATGTTTATTGATAAATGAAGATAACGCTAAATAATTCAAGGCAAACATTAGCTTTGAGCTGGGGAGATTAATTATTGATGGGGTGTGTAGAGGAGCCTGGCCCGCTGAGGGAATAGATAATATTAGCTTAATGCAAGGCCCTGGTGCGAACATGTACTAGCCTAATGGACCCGCCAGCCTTAACGGATGACGGTTATTGTGGCTTCAAAGTTGTTACAAAAAGAGGTAGGAAAAAGCAGGGGTCTCGCTATAAGGGGTGGGGTGGCGGTCTGGCGGTCATAGATTTGGCTCATGGAAGCTGACAGTGCAAATTGTGGTTTTAATAGCAGGAGGTTTACACATTCTGCAAAGAGAGAAGCCCTAATGGTTTGAATGGTTTGGTCGGTAAGGGAGGAGAAATGGCCCGGTGCTATTAAAATGTAACCGGAGAAGGTCCCTCGTTCTTAGTTTTTGGGTGTTTTTTTGTTCCTTTACCCCATAAGTTGAAGCCCTCCATCACTCACGCTGATCCCCTCCTGTCCATGTCCTGCCCCGGGGTCACACTTAAAAAATTTTAACCACACACTTGAAATTGCAGTTTGGAGAAGGGGTTTCGGGGCAATGGGGCGATGTGTGTGGCAGGTATACGGTTTGGCTTATATACAATTTGAGGACAACGTAGGGGCCATTGGAGAAATTCTGACTCTGATTCTAAAATATATCAGTATGCATTGGGACAGTTCTAATGTCTGGGCCTATAAGCTTTGGTGACCTATATGTAGTGTTAACAATGGACTGACAGTAAACTAGTTCTGGTTAACTTCTTCCATCACCCAAGGATGTTGCAAGGGCCATTCAATTGCATGTACTAGCTTTATTGTTAGATATTATGTTAGAATCCAGCCACAGAGAGTCACAAGCCAGTGTACTCACCGGTCCAGTCCCAAGCCTAGACAAAGTGGGACAAATGTATCAGGAAGGGTATCCAGCTTAAAAACCTATTCCAAATTAAGATGCACATCACTACACATGCAGAGGTAGATGATTTGCTGTGGCAACCCTGGAAGAGAAAGTCCCAGCAACTATAGGCCTTAAGCGGGTTAGGGACTGCCATTCACTCTCACATTTATTCATTGACAATATAGGGTTGCCACACATTTGGACAGTAAAAGGAAGATGTAGTAACTGTAACCTCCCCATAGCATGGAGAGGACGTGCCGAAACCCACTTAATTACATGGACAGTTTATATATATATCTTTTATACAAAAAAAATGATGTAGTGTGTTACCTGGATTCCTAAAGTTCTGCATATTTGTGATTTTGACTTAAAACTTAACATAGCCACACCAGCCACAAACAGGCACTATGCCCCATTCAAAGTGTGTGTTACTGAACAAAGCCTTATATTGAGGCATCATTATTCCTGGTCCACAAAGGCAGTCGTGTTCGATATTACCCATATGCTTATGTTAATGGCTGCTCACTGCCTGCAGGTCAGCCTCCAACAAAAGGCCCTCATTTACTCTCCCAGGGACGCTGCTCTGGTGCAGGGCTAGTATGTATCAAAGGCAAGAGGAGGACCAATCGCTGTATATTGCCATCACAGCAGCATATTAGCATCTAAACAAAGGAAGCAGAATCCCCCGCAGCGCCGCATACTTTCAACTGGTCACTCAAAACCCGTATTTATTTCTCTATCCGCCACATTTTATGCTGAGTAGCAGAATTTGACGCACCATTGCCCCCAGAAGGCTCCAAAAGTGGGGAAGTTGCTGCATCTAGTCTTTTTATTTTCTAGGTTTTGGTGTGGTGCTTGTTCTTTGAGTGTGGTGCGAGCCGTGACAGCTGTCATCTCAGCTCAGCACGCCTTAGATCTGCAGTGCACAGGTTTATCAACTTCTGTTCAGATAGGTATATAGCTTGAAAAATACGGGATAATTGACTTCCCGGTGAAATTACAGAATGTTCCTAAAAGGCAAAATAATCTTCAAATGACTTGGTTGGATATAAATCCCCTGTGGCATGAACATTTAAATTTTCCACAGATCAAATAGTCAAATAACCCTAAAGTTTTTCTGACATAAAGAAGGTTGAAATTTCAAAAAGTCGAGTTCTTATGAAGATTATATATATATATTATATATATATACATATATTCCTCACCCCCGCGCTCCCATATTGACTTTTCCAAGCACGGTGGGTGAAGTGTCTTGCTCAAGTACACAACAACAGCATGAACAGGAATAGAATAAGAATCAAACAGCCAGCATTTAGACAACCTGCTGTACCACCTAAGCCACTGTTGACCACAGTGTTTCCATGCAGCAGCCCCTTGATATGAGTTGAAGGTACAAGGTATTAATATAATACAATACATTAGTATAGACAGCCGCAGCGGTGGTGCAGTGGGTAGATGCTCGCCCTTCAACCAGAGGGTCGGTGGTTCGAGTCCCCGCCCGAGCACACGCTGTCAGACCCTCCCGTGGACCCACCACCTGTGGGGGGTACCCTTAAAAGGGTTGGTGCAATGTGGATCGGGCAGTGGTCGAAGGCCGGAGTTCCCTGCTTAGACTGCTGCCTCGGCGACCCGGTTTCGGACAAGCAGTGTAATGTTCGGGTAAAGCCTACATAAATGAGAAAATTTAAATAATACACAAAGTAAATCCATTGATGCTACAGTTCTTGCCATCTCCTTTGTTCCCCAAAATAATGGATATTACTGTCCATACCAGAATATTCTTTTTAAAATACTGTAGTATCAGCAGAGCTAAAACAGCCCAAGCCCACTGCAACTGATAATGATTTTGACAAGACATTCCAATAAGCCTCTGCCCTCTTGTTCCCAATTTGACAGTTTATTTCTGACCTCCTGCTTAATGCTGTCAGTGTCAGATTTGAAGTGCCCTTTAAGACATCAGTTTGACTGGTCAGCTGTTGACCTGGACCCACCACTCGCTAAGACCCTGGGTGCAATTGGAAAGATCTTTCTATGACAGCACATTGTAGTGGATCAATATGAAGCTGTCAAAAAAAAGACATGCTTTCACAGTAAGTTGAAGGTGACTTAGTGCATTATTTCTGCAAACACAGATAACAATTATATGGTAATCAAGCTTTGTTGTTGTGTCTTGTATGTTCACTTTTTGGGCTATAATATTTCTGTTTTTTCTGCATTCTTCTCAAATTTGCATATGTATAATAATAATAATAATAATAATAATAATAATAATAATATTCTATACATGTATGTTAAGATGTTATTTAGTATGGTCCTCTTGGTAAGGAGAGGAGGATCATACAATTTCATACTTTCATTTGATTGTCTTTACAATGGAATTTTCAAATGTGCACAACTTTGCCTCATTGAAATTCTTGTTGGAATTGTCCAAAATTGCAAGGCTTGGGAGAACCCATAGCAATACAGGGAGGACACGCAGTGGCCCTCAACATCTTCATAGAGGAGCACTAAACACTCTTGGCTCTATGGCTTTCATGTCCTAGTATAAATGCCATAATGCAATACCATGTTCCTATTTTTTTCCACAGTCCAGGGTGTACCCCGCCTAAGGCCCATAGATGCTGATAGAGGTTCCAGTCACCTATTGGGTAAAGCCAGAGGATGAATGTCTACATTAATATATTTTCTGACATTCAAAATTCATCCTTAGACACCAAATGTTTTCAATACCATGTTGGATAAATGCCATTGACAGTCCCCCTATGTCAACTACAGCTTTCAGTGCATGGCAACATGGGACAATTTGAGCCTGCGACTGTACATTGGCAAAACAACCCTCGCTGGAAATGTAGCCGGAAAATGGCCTTTGTTGTTGAGAACAAAAGCACAGAGCACTGCCATGCCACCATTGTCTTTAAGTTTCTGTATGACCCTTGGGCATTGGCGGGGACTGTGCATATGTAACAGGGCTAATTTACGCTGCCCTAACAGCAAAAGCCATAATTCTCCATTTGTTTGAAGAATCCAGACATGGCTAGGTCAAGGCTCGGGCGATGCTACGGCTAAGGCTTGGGTAGATAGCTGCAGGCCTATGGTTGGAGACGCACATAATAGGCAAAGATACAAAGGCGTCATATTTTGGTCCGCAGTATCTGAAGTGCATGCACAAGGGTGACATGTCATTGTCCTCAAGCCTACAGCCAAATGCCTTTGTTATCTTATGTGAATTCATGAAGCGCTTTGGTCTGGGCTGCCAAACACAGGACAGGGGCAATTACACACATAACACTAGGGCTTCAGCGGCACTTTGAAAGTATTTTTTATTCATTATTTTTGAGTTCCTTTTTTTAAACTCGCCAGGGTGGACAGACACATTTTATGTTTTATGGAGGCTAATTGAAGAAAATTGTGTGTCTTTTGGGTCTTTTCCAAAGGCCAGTTGAGAAAAGTAAAGACGGGCCAAGTGCTGCACACGTTTTAGTTTAGTTGAGGTTTTGTTTAGCATTCAAACTTTGCAATACCCTCTTTGAAATAGGCCGTAAATTGACCATCTTGAAAACTTGAGAAATGAAATTGCAGTGTTTTCTATAAACCATCTTTCAACTATAACCATAAATTCTAAACTGTGACCCATCTCATGCTAAAGATAGTGAAGCCTAGACTTTCTGTAAGTCATCTGTAGGTTGACTACCTATTTTGGGATCCTATGTATGTTACAACAAGCAGAGAGAGCTTTGGCAAGGAGTTTTGAGAGGAGATGGGGCTTGTGACATGAGAGCTCGATCCAGCTTGTGACCAGCTTTAGTTCTTCTTCTGCTCTTCCTGACCCTTCCTGACCCTTCCTGTGTCTTCTGCTCTGTGTTGCTATCGTCTGATCTGTCCTGATGTCTGTAATGTATAAACCTTAATAAATATCGGCCTTGGTGCTTCAACTATTTCTCATGGGGTCATTCTTAAAGATACTACTTCTTACTTTCACTGAGGCCGTGTTTTTGCTGCCAAACCCTAGATTAAATACACACAAAGACAGATACCAGTATTGCTGCTCAATATTGTGTTGGAGAAACGCTTTTCTACAAACTTGTGGATTTTATTTTATTTTAACAATGATTCTATTGTTATGTTGCAAAAGCCAACATTCTCCTTAAATAGAAGAAAAGTGTATTATTAATTAAATTTTCCTCAAGATTGCCCCTCATCAGTTTGAAGCCACTATTTTCGTGATGACTTCTTGGTGCAAAACCCAGACATGAAAATTTGCTTCTCTAGCTCCAAATGGTAGAGCTCTTGAAGTGATATTCCAGTCTAACAGCCCCATTTCAGATGACGTGCAGTACTTCAGCCAAAACTAGTCTAAGGAAGGCTGGTCTTTGAGATTCTGTTCTGTTCGCTAATGGTGTGTGCGTAAGAGTCGTCTTCTGCCTGGGACCAGCTCGGAGCAACACACTTGTCACATCCCATCACTTTGACTCTCTTTCTTCAACATCCAAAAAGTCTTGCATTTTTTCCCTCCTCTACCACTCTTTGCAAAACCAACTACCAAGTGCTTCTAACTATTTCAACACTTGCAGGGAAAAACCCTACACGAGTCAAGTCTTTGTTGGAGAAAAGTTTGCAAAAGTAAGACTCAGAACTTCAAGAAAAAGCTTTTGCGAGCAGCCAGCATGAAGAGGAGATTGTAGAGTTGTATCACCAGTCCACGGGCACTCGTCAAGAACTTGTCAAAACATGGCTGTCTGTGATCGGGTTTGCCTTTGTTTACGTCCAGGCAGGCCTTTTATAATCCCAGTTAGAGAACACAATCGCAGCAATTACCCTCAGAGTGGTATAGAGGCGCAGACAACATAGAAAAGTGCTATCACAAACACAATTATTGCCTCATCCTTGGTTTCGTGTATCAGCTTTTAACAAAGGCTGGCCAATTTGTGGAGTGTCCGTCAACAAGCCATAAAGCCAGAAATGTAACTATGATTTATTAGCTTCTGCAAAATGGCAATACATTCATCTGCCAATTTATATAGTAGACGTGTTTTACTCTGAGTGATGTTCAAACTATTCTGTAGGACAATTTTGGTTTATTTATTGCTTTTTCCAAATATGGAATTTTATATATGTTTTTTATTTTATATGCATTTAAAAAAATTCTTAAGCCACAATGCAAATGTCGTGAATCCTGCTCAAACAGTCTAGTCCACATTTAAAATAGGTGGTAAAATGTGGACCAATTCTTTAGCAGAATGAACGACCGTCCAATACTATAAAGACTCTTTTCTATGTTGCCATTAAATTCAAAATGAAAGATTTTTAATCAATGGTAAAAGTGATTTTTCAATGGTCAACTGCGATATTATAATACATTTATTAGCTTTGTGAAGATTTTGCATTCACAAAAAACATTTTACACATTGTCTTTTAGTTTAGTTGGTCTTTAAAAGGTAGTTTCATTGTTCATTCATTTTCTTCTCAATCAGTGTGACATCAATCAGAGTGACTTCATGCTCCACCAGTCGCTTCTTTCAGCTCTTCCAGGCCACAAACCACAAAATGTGGCAAAATTAGTGGTTGAAAACTCTCATTGAATAGAAATGTTCTGTGATTTCCACCACCAGATAGCGCACCTCACTGCAATTTCACAGTAGAACATCCTCACTCTCCAGGTGTCAGTGGAGAGGTCAGAGTTGAAGGAAGAGACAGTTCTGTTTTTCAGCACTGCTCTGGAACTGCTGATGGATGCATTTCCACCACTCACTGGGATTGTATGCTAATGTAGTCCCACATTATTTGCTTAACAGAGCAAAAGATTGAACAACAAGCCTCGATCGCTTGTGTTTCAAAGATAAAAATATTTGCACCTCTCATGTACCGCCAAACGGAATTAATGTCAAATAATGAGTCAGACATATTGCTTCCTGGTTTCTGTGGCTTTGAGCATTAGAACTTGATGCTCAGCTGCAACACGGCCGCAGATATCTTAATGTGTTAGCAAATGGCCTTCTGGGTTGGATCAAGCGCCATGGATTAGTTTCAGCAACACATATCCAGCACTCATAAATTGATTTGATCTCTGCGGACACACGATGAGAGATGATTTTTACAATTGAGACATCAATGGAACACAGACCACAACACACAAGATGGAGAAAGTCAATCCGAGCTGAGCAGGAGACAATCTAACACTTTATGATGTATCGTTGTCATGTGGCCTTTTGTGGTGAACTGAGAAATGATTTAGTCTAACTTCAACCAAAAATAATGAATATTATCATAGAGAAAATATTTGCTATTTGTGGTACAAAGTGGTTTATGGCACCATCAGAGACAACCTTTTATTTCAGACTAAACCAATTAAACCAATTTGGCTAGAATACTTAATTCACTGTCAATAACCTTTGTAGATGAACTAACCTATGGAATAACTAGCTACTAACTAGCAAGAATTTATTTAGACTACACATTTTAAATTCAAGGATTCAAGGATTGAATTTTTTTATTGTCATATGAACAGTAGGAAACATGTTTCCCTGCACAATGAAATTCTCACTTTGCTGCCCAGACTGGATGCCAACAATAAAATAGAAATACAAATAAATAAAATAGATAAATAGTAGAAAATAAAGATCAGCATGCATAAGTGTGAATATATATATATAAAAAAGTAAAATGTTAAAGACTATGTACATATATGTGCTCATTAGCTGTTATGTCAGCAGTAAACAGTGGTTTTGAAGATGCAAGTCAATCAGTTACCCGTCAGGTACAGTATAAATATTCATGTGCAAATGCATTCGAATTTGTACGTGTATTGTAAGGATAATTTTACAATGGAATAATTATGATTTTGACTTAACTATTCACCCATATTGTTGAAAAAGGATTCTTTATGTTATAATATTTTATAATATTTTAAGTTAAAATACTTCAAATTACCTGTTTAATCTAATCGACTCTAACAAAGATTCAATCATAACTGGAGTAACTTAATGATGGCATGTATTTATATAAATTTTAACAATATTATTACCCATACAATATAGCAGTTTAGGATGTGAAATCCATCACTCGATCTATTTTTAAAAGCAGTCAGTCAGCCAAATAGAGACTGATCCCTCATAAATTCACCATCCAATCAAGTCATCAGATTACATTTAATGCACCTTTTTTTTGTTTCTGCAGACCCAGGCCATAAATTAAAGCCAGCTGAAAGCGTCTGGAGTGTGTTTCATTTGGTCTTGATACATACGCAGTAACCTGAGCCCTCTCCAGTTCCTCCCTGTGTAGAGTGGGAGGAGAGTGAGTCACCCTCGTCCGACATCAGGATAGAGGGATGGGGTAATGTAGTGCAGATATAATGAAAGTGTAAACAAAAACCTGGAGAAAGAGACAATGTCCTCTGTCAGTATTGTCTTCGGAACAGACCTGGTGCCCCAAAACACATGACTGGATTTCAAATCTTCACATAAGATTAGATTGTGTTGTTTGTATAGCATGCATTGTTATGGAGATCAAAGACATTTTGAATAGTCATAGGTGTTTTATAGGTGTTTCCACATCTCTGTCAGTGTGCCCTGGGGCAGCTGTGGCTACAAAGACAGTTTACCACTACCAGAGTGTGATTGTGGTGTGAATGAATAATGGACTCCAATGTCTCATCCTTGGAGACCTATCTTAATCCATTATTATTATACACACTCTTCCTCCGGAAGAGCTGGAGGAAGTGTCTGGGGAGAGGGAAGTCTGGGCGTCCCTGCTTAGACTGCTGCCCCCGCGACCCGGCCTCGGATAAGTGGAAGAATATGGATGGATGGATCTTCTTATTATTGAAAGATTATATTATTATATACATATTTGCATTTTAATAGTAAACTGCATTACACTTGTTAATTTGGTGCACAGTTGGATGATCTTGTCAAGGCCTAGTCTGTCTATGCAATGTGTTCATTTCTATTTCCTCATGGACAGCCCATGTCTGCACACCATTGCCCCCTTGCTCCATCCTGTCTGGGCCTGCACCTCATGTCCTTGTGTGGCCCTCTGAGTGCTGATAGATGCCTGTATGTCCTGGTGTTGGAAGGACAGCTGTGATGTTGGCACACTGCTCTGTCCCAGCTGCCAACAGCCTCTTACCCCCCCTGCTGCCCCTCCTGCCCCCTGTTCAGGCCTCTTTCCCACTGCACTCTGCCTGTTGTTTGATGACAAAACACACGTCAGGACTTCACAGCTCACTCTGCTGTGCGCCGGGCCAAGCCTCGGTGAAGTGCTCTGTCAGACTGGTACACAAGGTCAGATAGTGTTTACACAGTCACTGCATCAGGTAGGACAGTTCAGTACAAGCGTGAGTGTGCAGTTCAGTGAGCTTCAGACTCTTTGTAAAGAGTTAAGAGAAATACAGTTAACTCAAGCTCCAGGGCGTAGCATGGAATTCTGAGTCCTAGGTTCAAACCATCTAGGTGGGCACCCAAACACATTGTATAGTAAAATTGTCCGTTATAAAATAAAGGGATGATAGAGAACATCCATTATGACTGAAAATGCCAAATGACGTCTCCCAATCAGTGACCAGTTCAAACGCCTCATTTTGAAATCTAATATCTGCAATAGAAACGTCTTTATGTCACATCACTACAACCTGTGATAAAATATATGGTGTTAATATGATTATGGTTTTCCTCTGGCACCAGACTGCATTAATGATGAGGGATCAATAGTCTCCAGTTCACTTATGGATATAATATTTGTAATAAACACCTTGAGCGGGGGACAACTAGCAGGGGAAATATCACATGTCCCAAAGAGTGAAAGAAGAGCAGTTAACCTTCAGGAGAATTAGTCCAACCTGCTTCATCTACTGGACTGTGGTTAGTATATGTAGACAGAAAAGGCACTTGGAGGTGTGGAGGAGAGCGTTAGGTAACACCATGGAAACTCTATGTAAGGAGTGGCTACCAAAGTTTGGTCTGTGATGCTAATATGTTCTTTTTGAGTTTGCTTTGGGTTGGGTTTAGGGTTTTCAACAGCAATTGCATGGAGCAGGACATAGAAAAAGAAATAAATGATCTATGTATGCATTTAAAGTCTACTCTACTCTGTTTTGCTTCAGCATATTTAACAAATTGAGAAGTTTCCCTGCCCTATCTCATCTTAAAAAACGCTATTTTGAACAAAGTCATTTAGTTCTATTCACAAACCCACATAAACTCCAACCACAAAGGCATAGAGAAAAAAGTTTTATTTGTGACATATAAATGCTCCAGTAACTCATCACTCCATCTAGTGGTACAAAGTGGTTTATGACACCATCAGAGACAACCTTTTATTTCAGACTCTGTTAAACCAATTTGGCTAGAATACTTAATTCACTGTCAATAACCTCTGTAGATGAACCAACCTATGGAATAACTGACTACTAACTAGCAAGTATTTATATAGACTACACATTTAAATGTGTGAGATTTTGAAAGGCTCCTCCTTATGGAGTTTGTATTGTATTGCAAGGATCATTTTACAATGGAATAATTATGATTCTCACTTAACTATTCACCCATATTGCTGATAAAAGATTCTCTATGTGACTCTAAGATTCAACTAGAGCGTCGCCGGTTCGAATCCCCACCCAAGCGTATACTGTTGTTGTGTTCCTGGGCAAGACTCTTAACCCACATTGCCAATTAATTAATGTGATTGTGTGATTGATGATTGGTGGTGGTCAGAGGGGCTGTAGGCGCAGAATGGCAGCCACACCTCTGTCAGTGTGCCTCAGGGCAGCTATGGCTAAACAAGTAGCTTACCACCACCGGGTGTGAATGAGGAGTGAATGAATGTAAAGCATCTTTGAGTCTTGAGAAAAGCTCTGTATAAAACCGATGCATTATTATTATAATTACTGGAGTAACTTAAGAAAGTTATGTATTTATATAAATTCTAACAATATTATTTCTGACACTTTTACCCATATAATATTTTAAAGTCTATAGAAAAAAAAACAATATTATTCTTTTGCCACAGCATATTTAACAAATCTCTGTGATGTTATGAACAAAGTCATTTAATTCAGTTCACAACTTTTCGACAATGGGAACCCACATAAACTCCCGTCCTAGTCTACCACAAGGCTGTAGTGATCTTGTATTGACCCTTATCCCTTAACCACAAAACACATTTTTCAGTTTTGTGCAAACAGTTGTCGCTGCCACACCACACTACCCTTAACTTTGATCACTCTGGGCTACTTCAAGTGTGAAAAGCCAACATCCTCTTTCGGCTGCACATTTTGATGATATGAAAAGCCCCAAAGAGGAAACAGATGATGTCACTAACCGAATTCTCCATACATTGTTCTCACCGTCTCCCTTTCTACTTTTTGAATGAGCTCCCAGTGGAAGCATCAACGTGGATTTCACAAACAATTTATCGCAAATTGCAGGAAAATTGGCTGCAGATCTTACGGGGGGGAGTTAGAAGGATGATGCAGAGGATCTCATGGCCAATGCAAAGGGTTCTCCTCTTTCAAAATAACCCAAAGATTTCTAGCCCTGGCCATTCATTTTCTATTCACCGCGCCAAATGTACTAATGGGCCGGAACCTTCCTAGATGATCTTGGCCGTCTCCCTAATGAAAACACGCTGCTGTGGGATCTCCGTGGAGTAATCAAGGGGCTAGACTCGAAAGCATTAGGGCGTGCAGGGTAGTGGAGCAGGAAGACCCCGAGAGTGACCCTTAAATAGTCACTCTATGTTGCCCCAATAACCTTTCTGTCCTGGAACTCCTAGTAAAATGCTAGAGGGCATAAGATTAGCTAACTCTGTACAGGATATGGTTGTCTTTGATAGACTGGTGCAATCACATGTGACAAATGACTTGTTTGTGTAACTTGGACTAGGCAGTAATGGCACTAAAGGTTGAAGCTATAGGGTAGATAATGTTTCGCCATTAACTTTACTTCAAAACAGGCTTTGGAAATTGTATTCCACCGACAATAAATACATATATTTTCTTACCAGACAAACAAAAAAGCAGGGTATACCTCGAGCAATGGTTAGTTGTAGGGCTGACATGAAGACCTAGTCAGACAGATTACTATTTATGTTCTCATTTGTTTGCAAGGGGCAATTTGAAATCACAACAATTACATGTATTTTCTGAACAGTGAGGGGACACGGAGAGAACCCACAGGAACACTAGAAGGTCATATACACATTGGCATCATAGACAGCCGTCTCAAGGATTGAACCAACAACCTCTTCATTGTCAAGCTGGAAGAACAATAAGTAAATTTTCTAAACAAAATGTAATTAGGTTATGGGACTTCAAAATTGCCATACATTACCCTTTGAGAAGAAACAGCTTCAACCCACACAAGGTGGCTGATGTGCCGGGCCCCACAGATGAACAGAGCAGAAATATAATAGACCAAAAGTTGACTGTTTAAGATTTCCAATGTGCCTGCTGACCATTTTTCAGAGAAGGCCACAGCAAAATATTCAAACAGACAATATTGCATAAATGTTTTTGTACCTGATGCCATTCCTAATGCATCCCTCTATTTACCAAGACATGGGGCCAGCAGTTTTTTGAGAGGTTTCACTAAAAATGAGCCTACCCCAAAGTATATAACACAAAATAATTTTAGTGTTTTTTTGGTCATTTTACGGTAGCTGAAGGGCTCCTTGTGTAATCAAATGCATACAGTGAAAGTGATGTCTCTGTGGGGTCTACTTCAGTCCAGCGGTGACAAAACAGAAGTGGGAGCCATGTTATCGGCCCCCCTTCCCTTTAGCCCACTGCTGTAGACCTAAGTATCCTAAAGCCTTTATTTGTACTGCCCTGACAGCTCCACTCCTCTGTCCCCCCAGGCCCTAGCCTTTAGCCCGAGGTAAGCCTGGCCAGATGTGACGACCCAGGGTTCTTTGCAGCTCCCTGTGTTTTGGAGGGGGTACAGAAATGATGGGACGTGCATCATACGTTTGAACTTGTCTGTCTTGGCTGACAGACCCGCTGAGTGCTGTTTTCATGCCCCACCTTCCTGTGCTGTTGGCCATCACCCGTAATGACAACCAGGCAAGCTAAGAGACAGGGTACTGAGGTGCTAACTACCCCACTGAGCTACATCTAGTCCAGTGGAAGATTAGTCTTACAATGTCCTTGGGCAGAACTGTTGCTATTCCAAACTAATATTTTGAGCTAAAGTCACCCCATAAGCAAAATCAGCATCTTCGTGCCTTCACAACAATCACATTTTATTTACCAATTACCTAAATGCTTCTCACTTTAAACACTTTTATGTGAGATTGAAAAACTCTTCCGGCCCATTTCTGCTGCCCATTTGAGGTGTGTAATAACCTAATGGACCAATGATGTCACTCAACTCAACAGCAATAAAAGAAGATCTACTCCGACTCCACCGTTTTCCCCAAATTGTGAAAAATTGCCCTTTTTTACTTTGAGTTTATGCAGGACACTTCTTTTTAGGGGCAATTTATTTGAGACTAAAAGATGAGACAGCCTTCACATGTGTTAGTGGAGCGTGTGACAACTACACTATGGCCCACATTTGTTTTTCTTGGCCACTCTGACCTTGGGGATAGGCGAGACCAGCGGGCAAGACAGTCTGGTGTCTCTGGTGGTTAAGTCAGACACATCGCCCACTGTACAAAGAAAATTACATAGCGAGATAATGAGGGGAGGCCTGTCAGATATGAGGAAGTTTGGGCTTTTTTAGTGTCAGTGCTCATCCAGGCATAAAACGCTCCATTTAAGAAGAGCTTTCGAAATACATAGCATTCTGGCACAGGAGCAAAGCCAGGTACGGATTGTTGGGAAATAAAAGCAGAGATTTCCATTCCTTCCAACCCCCAGTATATTTATTGTTTATTCTTAACTGTCTTCCCAAGTTACCTCATATGAAGTCTAGTGGTGATCCATACATTATACTCAGCTAATGATGACTTACTTACCAACACAAATGGAGATTTGGAGAACTCCCCCAATGGTAAATGGTATTCACCAATTCAACCATGAAGGTATCTGGAGTAACAAAAACAGATTTTTAACCCAATAAAAAAATGCAATACATGTTTGACTGTTTTTGTCAAACCACATACGTTTTGTGATATATATGGATATCTTGAATCATTGACTTTTACAAGCTCATCTTTTAACACATTATTAGTATGTTTTTATGTTTCTATATAGTGTATATTAGTGAATTTCAATAATAATAAAAAAGATAAATATAATGGTCCTAAAGTTATCTGGGGTGAATCAAAGTTACAACAAATATAATATAATATAATTTTCATTTACCCCTCATATGAACCATTCCACTTCGGAGTTGTAAGGCAAACTTGGCAAAACACCAGAGGAGACGAATCTAAGTTCTAACACCCCATACTTCCCATATTCAGGGCTCTCCTTGTTTACAGCGCAAAGACAGGTCCGCTCGCACCTGCAGTCTCCACAGCCTGACAGCTTGATGGGCCCTTTAATGGTGATTCACTGGCTGGATCTATGCTGGATAAAAATGGAATTCTGGGAGAGCAATCTAATAAGAGAATAAAGTGCAGAATGCTTGCCACGGCTGTTGGATGGGATCGTTGGGGCCCGGGAATCGAATCCAAACTTTGATCTTGCCGGCTTTATTACATACTATCACCACAGCTATGGGGGTCCTTCAAATAGAATGTCGTAGGGTCAAGTGTACGGTACTTTAGCTTTTAAAAGTCCAGCACTAACCTTGGTGCTCGGTAAACAGGAATTCAATCTCAGAAGAAGAACATTATTTGGAATGCCGGAGCAATAGTCAACCATATATTTGACACAGAGCGGGGATAAAAATTCAGACTTCATATCTGGAGGTTTTTTTAATCCCATACATCCAATAAATAATATATTACGGGGCTATATACCGCACAGTGAGATCAGATAGACATGAGAATGAGAGACAATAGACATAGAACAGTGTTTATAATCATTGACAATAGAACCGGCAAGGGGTCCTTTTAACCCATTTGCATTTTTACCCTTGGATGAATAGATTATTAGATCCTATAGTACATTTTTAATAACCACAAATTTGAGTGTATTTTTGTGATTTAATGGATTTTTAGCCCAACAGTCTTTGTGCATAATTGTGATTGAAGAATAAATGCAAAGAAATGACTATTCAATTTCTTTCCCCGGACTCAATGTCATTTAATAATAAACCAATTGTATCCTATTGTTTACAGTTTTAAATGAATATAACATAAAGTACATTATCATATTGCTGCTCAAACTTTACATGCAATATACTATAACTTGAAAACATGAAATTATTATTTTTATTTAGAATTAAAAAATCTAAAATCTATTCTATCTAGAGCTAAAAAAATCTATTATAATTTTAGATTTATTTATATGCATCTGCAAATATTAGTTGAAGATGTTGAAGGATTATTTGACCTTAAAAATCTAGCAAAGTTTTTACATCCATAATGCATTTTGACCTCCCCGCCTTCTTCTCTGCGAGGTGTAATGTATCCAGCTCCGGTCGGGTCTCTAAGATGTTCAACAGCATGTTTCCATTAAAGCCAATACACCCCCTTCCCACCTCCACCCCCCACCTCCCGTTACACCACCATCTCCGACATGTGTGCGGAGATACGTGCACACCATCCGAAGGGGCTCGAAGTCAAAGCGAGCATTGATCCGGCGCTGTCATATATCATTAATGAGGGTATTAAATCCATGTTTAGGAAGCAGAAGGCTGGCTTTAAGTGGGCTTTGCTGGGACACAAAGACCCTCCTTGAGATCCCCCCCCTCCCAGGAAGGCCCACTCTTTGGCTGATCGGGCGGAGGAACGCATTAACCCAGTGATGTCATAGTGGGTCATATCACCGGCAGCGTCCTGGGTGTGTGACTCAAAATGTGACCCCAAACTGGATAATCATAATGGTGACTCTAGAATGTAATGCATCTGTGGTTGCATATTGGTGTATACAGTAAAAGAGAAACTGTTACACAGAAATATTAACAAACGTTCTGTATATTAAAAGCATCCTACATAACTTTTGTCCACTAGTTGGCGATGATGACTCTTGCTCTTGATAATACAACATAGCTCAGTGGTATAGCGATAAACATATAACTGGGTGGTTGGCAGTTCAAATCCAGCTCCAGCGTGTGCATATCATTGTTGTGTTCTTGGGAAAAGACCCACATTGAATGCTCCAACCTGCCTTTTACCTATCCATGAAAGCCTAACAAATAACTGTATGTATTTTTATATATACACCATTGTTTTGACTGATGACCAATAGCTAAAGACAAGAGTGGACCAAGATTTTAGCAATGTGTTGACCTATAGACGTTCAAAGTTTTTAAACAGCAAATTCAAAATTTCAGAATTGAGGCAACTGGAGGCAAGACCATAATACATTTTCAATGGAGAAATTAGCATTAGCCACAAAATATTGCAAATTAAGATGGTTTTGACAAATGACAACCACTCTGCTGTATGTAGGTGATGTCTGAGCCATTAGTGAATGTACC
>JAVQKC010034965.1:0-15160 GCA_036025475.1 Philypnodon macrostomus
CCCCCTCCCTTCTGTGTGCCTGTCTTCACCTGTTTGGGCGTGGCTACTCAGAGCTGCAGTGAGGCTCACCTGGATCACATCTACAATCAACGGCAATATAAGAGGTCCAGCTTCACAGCCAGTCGTCACCAATTTGTTATGTCTACTATGTCTACTATCACAGATAGTGTTAGTAGTGTTAGATTGGGCGTGCGACAGTGCTGCTTTTGTGGATTTTGCCTTTGTCCTCTGGCGCCTGCCAATTCAACGACTCCCCTACCCGTCCGACTCCCCTACCCGTCCGACTCCCCTGCCCAACTGACTCCCCTGCCTGCCTGACTCCCCTGCCTGCCCGACTCCCCTGCCTGCCCGACTCCCCTGCCCGCCCGACTCCCCTGCCTGTTGACTCACCTGCCTGTTGACTCACCTGCCCACCGACTCACCTGCCTGCGGGTCTGCTCTCTCCGGTCTGTCTCTGGGAGTTGCCTACTCCCAGCCCCACTCAAGCTCCCACACTGTGTACTTGCCTTTGAAAGCCTTGCCACTTCCTAGTTTGTCAAAATCTTAGTAGACTATAATTTTCTGCGATGTTGAAATGTAATATTCGAAATGCCAAAGTGTCCAGCAAGTGTGTAGCATGTTCCTTCCAAAGACATCATCAATTGCTGTGTCCCGACCAAATGTTTATTTTCCAGCTTTTCACAGAAGACCTTTTCATCGGTCATGCTGCGTTTGCTGTTGAATTTGGGATTTCTGAATGCACTGTTTACTCATTCGTTCTTCTTTATGTCTGTGTATATTTATAGTGTCAAACGGGGAATGAAATGTAATCCATTGTCTTGACCATGAAATTGGAAGCCATGTTGTACTCATTCATTCAAATTCAGAACTTCTTTTGTGAAGCAATGAATACCAGCAAACAAACCCCACAGCACTTTTTAATATTTGTTCCCCAAGTCAGGAACTTATATTGGTACATCCACTGTACAATACAAGGCTTTCAAGATCAGAAATGCATTCACTTCCTGGATTTGTATGCATGCTTTTAACTCATATGAACTAAACACATCTGGTGCATTACAAACTGGAATGTATTTAAGGGCTATTTATGTTTTGCAGCTTAATCTGTGATTGACTTCATTTTGCCCTTAACTATAGGTTCTCTATGGATTTATACAATGGGAAAAAACAACTGCAGCAAAACTATGGTAAGTTGAACTAGAGTTCATTAAAAGTAAATACGTGTCACGCAGGTAACGCTGCCTACAAGGCGAGCAGTGTCACTAAAACCAAGCTAAAACCATAATTTAATCACATAAAAACTATATAACAATTATCTTTTTCAACATTTCTGGACAGTTGCATATCATGAAGACGCTGAACTGGATTGAGTTTGGTACTTCTACGATCAATGACAATGAATGAACTAATTAATGCCCTGAAGCACTTTAATTGAGCCATTAATCCTGCTGAACATAAATAAAATCACATGAATTTTGGTACAGTGATCTGGGCTAGTGTATATTTAATGTCTCAATAGTGCCCCATGTTTTTGACCCCCTTGGACTCTGGCACTTACTTCGGGAGAGAACAATGAAACTTGGTACAGTGATTCTCCACAGTGTACCCAACATAAAATATTATTATGACCCCACCCTACAACAAACAGGAAGTCGGCCATTTTGAATTGAAATTTGGAAGTCAGGTATATTTGACAGCCTCTAACTTGCACATCAAACCTGAAACACCTAATTAACCCCCGGCCCTGAACACATCTGACCAATATGATGATGGTTACCTGCATAGCGCCCCCTATAGACTGAAAGAAAAATTTAGTTTTAGGGAAATTAAAGAAAAATGGCAAAAAACATCCTTCACAAACAGAAAAACTCAAATAGACCCTTCCTAGTTGTGTTATGGTTTGGGGGCGGGGCCTCTTAATTTCTCGTTAACAATATAAGAACCCTTGGAAATCACACAATGTCTGCTTAAGGTGCCCGTTGGTGCCATAGCAGTTGGACGTTTGGGGGCGTTTCGCCGATATCCACCTATTTGGTTTTCAAGCTGGTAATTAGATTTACCTTTTATAAAGTGGCCTACGGAAGAGCATAAACCAGCAGCCTGGTTGTAACCACTCCACTCTTTTCTTTGCAGGAAATGTCAAAACATGACTCATCTTGTCATTCACGTCAGGCACTGAACAAAATCAATTTTTTTTTTACATAATGTCCTGTTGTTATGCCTTTAGTGTCCGATGACCTTCCCACAGGAGCTGTTTGACTAAATCAAGTACAGGTCTCTCTGGCCTCTTCCACCTTACATATTTCCTTTAAAGTTATCCATTATATTCACTCTTGCAGAAAATAACACACATACAGCGGCTCATGGAGGTCATTATTTTCTCAGCAAACTTTGCTTCCTTTGCAACCTTCAGCCTTTAGTGCCGTACATCCTGGACAATGACAATTTATTGTAACATATGTATGACTTTGGGCAGTGTGAGAAGATGGAGAGAACCTATAGTAACACTCCACTTGTATATAATGAATCATCATTAATGAAAGCCAGTGGAAATTGTCTCTATAAAAATGTAATAGGAGTCTGTCTGTGTATGTATTAGCCCTATGACTGCCAATTTCTGGAATGTATTCCACCTCAGGCTCAAAGTAGCTAGAAGCTGTACCATACAGCTTGTATACGTTATGTTAATTATTATGATTTGAGTGATATATTAGTGTGTCTCAATATTATGTTTGTGTTTACTCGTTATGCTAGTCCAATGTTACTGTGTTAACCTATGTCCACTATGTGTGGGATAAAATGACCTTTCGTCTTTACCCTACTTGTATGAGGCCTGTGGGCATTTCTAAATGTGGAAACCATATGGACACTGTTTATACAGACAGAGGCCTTTTTGAGAGGTGACAGAAATACATGTTTTTCTTTCCGAGAATGTGGAGGAGAAGTATAAGAACGTTGAGATATGTTGATTGAGGGATTCATTTTTTGGCTTCGAGATAACGGAGGGCTAGGGTTAATACCTGAAGGCCTGTTTTAATCTTTAGGATTCTATTGTAACCATTTTAAAATATTTTTTATTAAAGTTTTGGTTTTGGTCTGGTCTACATTCAGAGAGAGTCCTCATCTTCAGTGTGTGACCATCACTGCTTTATTTAATCACTTATTAAATATCGTGGGAATGATTCACTTTTTCTCTGGGGTACAACTGCTAGCTAAGAGTTATGTTACAGGATAGCTTCTAGCTCGTCAAATAAGTTCCAGTACATTGACTACTATCATTAAATCATTCAATTATCCACTCAAACAATATTGTATGTCTTTGTCTACATTATTATTATTTGGTCTACACTCATTAATTATTTTTTTAATTGTGTCACAATAACATACTGGTTTATGTACGATGCTTTGTAAATCAAAAAAAGACCCTTAGACGTTTAAGTATGAATATATATATTTATGACAATTTGCTCTTGACAAGAACAGCTGTGACAACATGGGCACATGGACAGACCAGCCAACATACCCTCCAAATTGTTGCGATTCAGTAGGTCGTTTTTTCAGATACTGAAATACGACCTATAAGAGCGTTTGCCAAAACAACGTCCACACCCCCTTGTGGATGATGTGGAAAATACACATGTTCTACTGATGGGGGATCCCGTTTACAAGGCGCTCTATTTAAAGATTCTGTCAGATTATTCGGTGCAATATCTATAACACACACCTCTTATTCATACACTCATCATCTGGTCAGGTATGACGTAAGGGTTTCCTGTGTCCCTGCATCAGCTGAATCAGCTCCCATCACTCCATCACTCCTCCACATCACCTGCATACAGGCTCCTCCTGTTCACCTGCATACCCCCCGCTCCTCCAGCTACACATCTAAAGCAACTCAAAAGCATGCATTTTGACCTGAGACATACAGGTATTCGTATTTTGCACAATAGCTCAAAATGTATTTTGATTCAAAGAGTCCAAACTTCTACTCTTTACCAACTAACAACACCGCTCTGCCATGGTCACATAGAAACCCTTACGTCATACCTGACCAGATGATGAGTGAATGAATAAGAGCTGTGTATTATAGATACTGCACCTCACAGCACTAATCCTTTCATCTCCCACATTTAGGCAAAGTAATAATAATATAGATGAAAGTGTAACGATGAAGGAACCTACATAGAATGACCAGTAATCAGTCGTAATAATGTTTTTTATTTATTTAATAAATTCTGACTTTATTGTAAAAGGTTGACTTTTAGGAACAAAAATAAACTGCCGATTGAAGCTTCAATTCTCTGCTAGTGTAGGTCTACTCAGGCTTGAACACACCGAATTATACATACAGAAACACGTGGTGCATCACGTTTGTGAGGAGCATTGTCATCTGAAAGAGAAGTTTACTCCGAATTTAAGTTGTAAACAAGATCCCTACCAAATCAGTATATCACGTGTATTTTCCACATCATCCACAAGGGGGAGTGGACGCTGTTTTGGCAAACGCTCTAATAGGTCGTATTTCACTGTCTGAAAAAACGGCCTACTGAATCGTAACGTGTCTCGGACAGAGAGGTGACAAAATCAGATCAAAACATTATTATCACAAATTGAACATATTTCACATTTCCTTCACAATGGTATATAAAGTATAGGATACATGTAAAACTACAACATGAGAAATAATTTCAAACAATGAGCCCTCTATTATGGTCATTTCATATGATTATGTTTTTGAATTTGTCACCTGTCTGGAACAACAACAGTAAAAGCATGATGACTTTTAAAGCATGTACATCACAACTTTTTTGTTTTTTCTACAGTTGAGAAAAAGAAATACTCCATATGTACTAGTACACAATATTTTTCATGTTTTAGACCGAAACCCCAGTGGAATGTATAGGAAATTTTGGCTCTTAATCATCTATAAAGTTACATTATTACTAAAAAAAATTCCATAAATGTCCATAAACTTGAACTGAAAAAAGGCATCTACGAGTACCGTCCACTGAATGCATAAAAATAACTATTTTTCTCTGAACATTGTATAGTGCACCACATTTTGATTTTGAGCATCAAGCTACAACTTGTCATCAGTCTTTTCATGGCATAAAAGCTGAATGTATTTTATTACATTAACCAAAAAAGGGCACTCCGGCAAAGTTAATGAATCTCGTCCCTGGTTCACCATTGGTTCTTTTTGACACTGACTGGGAACAACCAACAAGCGCTGCAGTTCTGGAGATGCTCTGGCCCAGCTGTTTAGCAATTACATTTTGGCCCTTTTTTCCTGCTTCTAACATCTATTTTAAGGACATAATCTGTCAGTGGTCATAATGTTATACCAAATCAGAGTACAAAGTATAGTAAGTAATGTTTTGTCTTGCATGTTGAGGCACAGCATTTTCCATTATTTCATATCTTTAAATAATACAATACAATAATAATAATTTCAATCACAGCTAAGCATTGTGTGCAAAGAAAAGTGAACTAACCACCAACATAATGAATACCAGCATTGATGTGCCATTGGTTCAAACTGGATCACTTTTCAGACAATCACAGATGTAATAGAGTTTGTAATGAATAGCCCTTCACAATTAAATGTGACACCATTACTTTCAAAATAAAGGTTTCTACTTCACTTGGTTTAAAAACCTTCATTGTGTCCTTAAGAGTGTTTTTTTTTTTCTTTTTTCAAACATGTAGATATAAAACCGCACACATGCTTGTCTACAAGACAGTCACATGCAGACAATTATTCAATAGTCTCCAAATCCCCAAATAATATGTTCACAGACATTTCATTTACTTTTGTTTGGGTTCAGAGAGCAGAAAAGAGACACACTCTCACCACAGGCACCAAAACAGTAAAAATTCATTACATTCAAAGCTGGAGGGTGAAAATAAACATTGCACTGAATGTGTGAAATGTGTATAGAATGACTGTTAATCCCTGGACGTATTTGGCAGTTTAATAAATGCACAACAGAACATCGAGTAATGAGAGAAGTTCTATTTTTGTTGTTTTGTTTCTGAAAGGGCTGACTGTAAGTCATAGTACATATAAATTAGGGATACATTTGGACCAAACTAGGAAAAAGCCAGAGGTAGGTGTAAAGCAGAACTAAACCAGGACTAAATCAAGATTAAACCAGGTCCGAATAAAAGCTAAGCAGGTCTAAACGAGGATTCACCAGAGAGAGATGTGAAGCGACCTAAATCAGCACAAAGGTATCCACTAGGTAAAAATCAACCATCACTAAATCAGAGCTTCTCAAAGTGGGGGGCGTGCCCATGGGGGGGCAGAGGTATTACAAGGGGGGCGAGAGCCTTAAAGAGACTATTGTTTGTTTGAATGGGTTTTAAAAAAAACTTTTTTGGTGCCAAAAGGGAGGCTCCCTGAAAAAGATTGACCACTGCACTAATAATAATAATAATAATATTATAATAATATGAATAATGTGAACCAGAATTAAGCATGTCTGAGCCAGAGCTAAGCTAGGTCTAAACGGTATGTGTAGTGGTTTTAAACCAGGACTAACCCAATGATGTGAACCAGGACTACATCAGGGCTAAACCAAAAACCTCATCATGTATTGTCCTCTGAACCCCATTTATTACCAATTCTACAGACAACCCTATTCCTCATGCCAAGGTGCTCACAATCAAATAAAATACGCAAGTGTTTCGTTGCCTGCATTCACCCAATTGACTTGTTTTCCAGAACATTACACAACAATAAGTCAGACAAAATGAGTAATGGCGCAAAACGAGTTACGTAGCGACGTCCAATGAGATGTAACCTTTGAGATCAATAAAAACAGGTTGAAAAAGGTCACCAAAGGGCAATGGTGCTGCAGGTGCTAGCACATACAACAATATATGTAATGGACACACGACTGCTGAATGTTGCGAAGAAGAAGAAAAAAAAGTCTATCAAGATGTTAAAGCTGAAATACTTAAAAAGACTTTGCCTTCATCCGGCCATAACCCCTACAAAATATTGACCTGTATTTTTTTAATCACAATAAATAATTTTTTTAATATGACATATGTAAGTAGGAAACATTGAAGTTAATGGGAAGAGAATACATTTAAGAACCATAATGGTTTAAATATGTTTTGTGAGGTTTTTTTTATATATACTGAAAATAACCTATTAGTAGACATGCCCAATATTTTTTATTAACTTCCTTACCAAGATTTTTTTTTTTTTTTACTGTAAAACAGTGTGCCGCAATTTAACACACACTTATAAATTAAAATAATACTAATACTGTAGAACTTATAGTGGCTTGAATTTGAATCACAATTTTTAACTCAAAATAAGATGAGGATATATACTTTGTGAGCCCTGTGACCAATTAGAAGCTTTATCATTTGTAGTGTGCTAACTGCACTGCACTGTACATCTGCCTATATACCTATACAAAAATCCCCAGGACAACATTTGACAGAACTAAGAATCCACAGTTACCCATACACACAGAGCTGAAAACATAAGTTCACTTTAACTCCACATCATAGATTCTCATTTTTCAAAAACCAGAAATACACAGAATTAAGATTTACAGGTACATTCAGAACCAGCTCATGATATATTCATGGATATATACTACAGCATATTTCAAATAGCATTAAACATGTATCTGTTAATATGTTTATAGACAGATATAGGACTTTTTCAACAGGAAAAAATGTGTGCTCCAGAAATCTGCTTTGTAAACATGAGGTTGTTTTATACATTTGTACAGAGGTATCTCATGAAGCAGCAGTAGATAACAATGTAACAATGTCCACAAACTGATGTCCATTGCAATAGTGTGCTTTTATACGTACTAAGAAATGCTTTCAAAATAATTCACTAAATATAATTCACTTTTATTGTGACATAAGCCGATTGTCTTGGCTTAGTTAAAATATTAGTATATATTCACCTGGTAGAAAATTACTGAGTCTTTAAAGTTGATGAAAAGTCAGGGAAACAAAAGAATTGATTAGTGGTCACACCTAAAGGCATGTCTTCAAATTGGACATATATTTCTTCATTTTGGTTAGATTTCATTAATTAAAAATACTTAAAACAGAGTATAATAAATCGTGGACCATTGTAGATAAGCATATTTACCTGGGGCAACATTATCTCAACAATGTTTGTAAATTCAGATTTACCCTTTGAAGCTGATTCTCTGAAGCTGATTCTTTCCAATTCTTCTAAACACCCACTTCATGTTTAAACTATTAAGTTGACCTGCTGTGCTATCTTCCTATACAAAAGGGTACAACTTAATTTGATTATTTTTTTTTTTGTCAAAGGCAATATCCGATAATGCAAAATCATCACCTTGAGCAATAATACTACATTATATAGACACAGCGGTCACACCTCCGCTGCTGCATGAACCCTTCTCAAGGTCCTCCATCACCAGATCCTGCTCAGTCACATGGTTCAGCCTCCTACAGTTAGTCTTATCCAGGCTGTTCAAAGAGATAGGCTCCATAGAGGTCTGTACATTGTTGGCAGGTAGCACCGAGTTCCCTTGCAGTCTGTGAGAATAGGTCTTCCTCCGCTGTCCGTTCGCCGTGCACAGGCTAAACTTGAAAACAGCTTGAAACCCTCGGCGGAAATTTTCATTGAAGAAGCCATAGATAATGGGGTTGACGCTACTGTTAAAGAAGGCTAGCCAGTGGGCGAAGGGGTATATGTAAATGTTAATAATGCGATATTGCTGCTCGGTCAAGCTAGCGTAGTCACTTAACATCATGAGGGTCCAAAGCGGCAGCCAGGAGAGGATGAAAAGCAAGGCTACAATTAGAAGCATTTTGATGACACGTTGTTTTTTCTTTGACACAGTATGGCGGTTGTCATGGCCCGGTTTCCCGCCTGTAGGGACTGTTGTTTTGAAAAGAGTTATGCCAATCCGTGCGTACATAATCACAATGAGAGATAGTGGGGCTAGGTAGATGTTGGCAAAAAGCACAGTAGTATAAATTTTGCGCATTTCCTGGTTGGGCCAGTTCTCGCGGCACCAGTAGAAAGGGCTGGTTTTGTTGTCGTAGCCCAGTAAGACCCTTATCGTGTGCTCCTTGGTCACTTGAAGCATGACGCCCGATGGGCACATAATGGATATGGCCAGGACCCAGATGATGATGATGATCAGAGTGGCTGTGGATATAGTGAGCTTCTGCTTGAATGGGTACACAATGCATCTGAATCTGGAAGAATAGCACAAGTCACATTGATATTATATACATGTTTTTCATTGAATAATAATAATAAAAACACTATACATTGATACAACGGCGAGGGGAAGTGTCTTGCCCAAGAACACAAGGTAGTGGTATAAACCAGGAAGGAATCAATCTTATCATCCATTCTAGTTGCCACACAGTTTTAAAATCGCAGTATAAAACCTACCGTACCCAAGAGGCGGGACCAAGAGGTATGAGCAGGCCTGGGCCCCACAAGGACATTTTTTGGGAAGGCCGAAACCAGTAGAGGGCACTGTAGTGCATAGTTAATCTAGTTTCGTTAAATGGGATAATCAAATATAGTTCAACTTTGAACCATGTTTATGTTTTAAATTCTCTTCTACATGTACAGACAGCTCTGACGTCTGTGTCTATTTTAGTTTTTCAGGCTGTCTTTTAGCCTTTCAGCTCATGTGTCAAGATAACATTTAATAGTATTGGTTTAAATACATTTTTAAAGTAAAAAATCTGTACACTGTCTCAGTACTTGACTGTTAATCATTAAAGGACATCAGTGCCATGATGGAGCATTATAATCTTGAAGTGGATGACATATAATATCGCCACATGAGATGAATAGCATGTAATGACCAATTTGTATATTTGTATATAAAACGGTTGCTGCTATTAAGCTTCACATTTAATTTTTCTTCAGTGGTCTCCATTAGTGTCTCTGAGATGTTGAATACCAGCCAAAAAAATTAAAATACATAGCTCATTGACAAATTATACTGATTCACACAAAGAACCTGTGATAATGGTGTAGTGGTGGCTCTAAATGCCAGCTCTGAAGCGGAAGACATGTATTAAATGAAACTTTTTATAGATTGAATTAATATATATTGTATTGCATGTTATTTGAAGCACCAATTCCCAAGACACACTTCATTGAGACCTTTTCACTTACATAGCAGAAGGGAGAATAGATAAATTAACTCTGTGTACAATTTACTAGCTTTGCATGCCCGCCTCAGAACTTATTTTAATCATGTTGCTGATGAATATGTAAGGTGACTTTGGTGTTTTGGATGCCAAGACATTTCATACTTAGTGCGTCCTTGGCAGGGCCCATACACCCTAAGGTGGTAAACCATAGTGACGTTATTGTGAGTCTTGTGTCTGTAAAAAGAGCAAAAAAAGACCATCTCTGTCCCTGTTTTACAGCAGCTCTATCTTATCCTAAAGTAACACTACTTAAAATCCATGTGCGGTGGGAACATGCTGGGCTTCAGAGTTCAACTACAATAAGGCTTTCAGGAGACCTCCTGAAGATGCATGAAAGAACATTTAGCGGAGCAAACGCAATTGGCAGCAATCAGTAGAGCTATAAAATCACACAAAATGAGATTAAAAGCATTTGGCATAGCATGAAGAGATGAGAGATGTTATTATTGTAGATTTTAATATCATTTGAGTAAATTGCACAGTCAGATACTAGAACTGGTTAGTAACACATTTTATTTACCCTGTTACATTTACTAGAAACTTTTTGAATAAATAGCACCTCCACACTTTTGACTTCCACTTGAGAATACTGATTTAAGTAACAGTAGATTTGAGAAGTAAAACATTAGAAGATTTATAAATGTCTGTTTCTTGTGCTTTAATGTATTAGTTATTGTTATTATTATTATTATTATTATTATTATTATTATTATTATTATTATTCAAATACAAGAATTTGAACATCTAAACTATCCAGACAGTGATTTCAAAAACTCAACATTTTTACTTCTACATTTTAACTGCTCTCTTACAGAAATACTTTTTTTTCTTTCTGTACCCACCATTAAAGTGTCTTACAAATCCTTTATTCTGATCTCTTTCCTAATTGCATTAAGAGTTAAATGTGGTCTTCACTTTGTATAATAAACATAAAAGCCCAACAGTGGCTGATTTTTGTCCTCATTATCACACACTCACCAGTCTGCTGCAGTGACTGTGAGACGCCACTAATGAGAGCTTAAAAGGTAACTGCAGTGGCCTTCCTGCTCCGTCTCTTTATCTCCAATGTCTTTGTTGTGGTCCATATGTCAGACAGACTTCAGGACAAGCCTTTTTTGAAACGGATTTGATTGCACATTAAATAATAATAATAACTAGGCCCACGTTGTTTTACCTGACAGCAAGGTGTGTATCGGCAAATCACCCCCATACATCTGCCACAACTGCTATGGCACCAACGGGCACCCTTAATGAGATATTGTTTTTATATAGTTAACGAGCAATTAAGAGGCCCTGCCCCCAATCCATGACAAATATGGGAAGGGTCTATTTGACTTGTCTGAAATCATATCAGTCAGATGTGTTCAGGGCCGGGGGGTAATTAGGTGTTTCAGGTTTGAGCCTAATCGGGCAAAGTATGTGCAAGTTAGAGGATGTCAAATATACCTGACCTCCCAAATTCAATTCAAAATGGCCGACTTCCTGTTTGTTGTAGGGTGGGGTCATATTAATATTTTATGTTGGGTACACTGTGGAGAATCACTGTACCACGTTTCATTGCAAGTGTGTCCAGAGTCCCATAGGGTTCATAAACATGGGGGCGCTATAGAGGCACTCTTTATTTGACCTTTGTAATTTGCCTATGTACATTAAGTATACACTAGCCCGGATCACTGTGTCAAAATTCATGCAATTTGGTTTCAATTAAAGTGTTTCATGGCATTAATTAATTAATTACTCAATTAATATTCATTGTAGAAGTGCCAAAATCAATCCATTTTGCTGTCTTTATGATATCTAATTGCGTGTAAAATTTGAAAGTGATCCGTCAATTTGTTTTTGAGTTATCGCATTCACACATAGGCTTAATAAAATAGGCATTATATCGCCTCTTGTTTTTTCCCAAATCACACAGCTACAGTTATTCACATTTAATAAGTGTCATTAAGCTCAAACAGTAATGCATGAAATAGGACTGATATATGACTGTATTTACAATATGCAGCAAAAGCATTGTATTGGCCAGTGAGTTTAGCTATTAACCAACATCTCTCATTTTTATAATAAATGTCCATAGCTTGTTTATGGCTGGTTAGATGTGCCCAGTTTACCTGTCGACTGCAATCGCCACCAGAGTGAAGACAGACGCTGATACGGAGATGCCTTGGACCATGCCACTCATTTTGCACACCATGCTTCCAAAAGGCCACCCTGTTGACACAAATGCACAGTGAGCCAATCCAATTCATTCCTATGTATAGATACAGTAAATGTTTTATGTATGGATTCTTTTCCAGTTTTCTAGGGTAACTGGAACACACTCCAACACCTATCGGTTAGATATTATTAGTCGCAGGGCTGCCACCAAGACATACAGGCATATCAGCAGAATCAAATACCCAACCTCCTTGCTGGCAGGCTGAGCAGTAACCCCAATACTTACTGTTACTGCATATGCCTGTGTCAAACCATATAGCTAGCTTTAGGACTATACATCCATTTAGTCTTATGTATAGATGTTTTATGTACGGATTCAGTTGGATTTACACCCACACTTTCAACTGGATTTACACCCACAGAGCATCTGAAGTGATGTGCGACAATGTCATGTCTCGGTGTTTAAAGTGGAACAATGGCTTCTTAATCAGTAGTGCTGAGTCTCCATGGTGGGGTGCTGACTCTGGGGGTGTTTAAAGCAGCATTCTATTCTATCATCAAAAACAAACTGTGAATTATATTTTGTTTTCTTCAAACTTGAGTAATCCTGAGCTGAGATGCCTACCTTCTCAGGAGATGAAAACGCATAGTTTCATTTCTCTATTTCGATAGAGAAGCAGCTTTGATTCTACTTTCCATTGTTTCTACTGTCTCTAGCAGTGGGCCAGCAGGGGGAAAGGGGCCTTAAAGTGATATACCCTTAAGATTAGATTTCTCAGCACAGATAAAGAAACGGCTCTCCAGAATAAGACATTTATTATAGACATTGTTAATCTCAGTGGGACTTTTCTGTTTAAATAAAGGTCAAATAAAGGTCAAATAATTTGACCTTTATTTGACCAGGAAAGTCCCACTGAGATTAAGAGTCCTGACACCAACGGGGAAGCTATTATACATGTTTCTAGTGATAGGGGAAACGGAAGGCCCGGAGGAAACCTGTGCAGACACAAGGATAACAGTCATCGAATCCGGGTCCTTCTGGCTAACCACTGTGTCACTGTGCAAGTTGCAAAACATAGATTTTTATGAAATGTGAACTGTTATATTAGAGAGACGTAAACAAAAATGCCCCACTGATCATATGGGGTAAAAAAAGGGTTTTCAGCCTCTGGGAAGGAAAGTGTCTCAGATTATATAGTATTACTCTTACATGCCTATAGGTAACTAAATATAACACCAGGTTGTTGGTGAGACATTTTAATTATATAAAATCTATTAAGATAGATCTCTTTTAAAGGCTAAAGGTTTACAATCTTTTAATTAATTCAATTTTCTTAATTAAGCTTTAGTTTGCGGTGGCAGTTTCTTTCCCAGTAAATAGCACTTAAATAGACATCACCTCTGCATCCGCACCCACAGCTCATCTCTTCTGATGTTTCACGTTTGTATTGTGAAATGCCAAGCTGTGACATTTATGGGCCTTTTTTCTTTTGTTTATGGCCATATTGTCACTCCACACACGAGCACATAATTGAGCGATACAAAACAAGTTTCCATCTACTGTTGACTTTATAACAGCAGTTTTCATACATACATTTGGAACATTCTGTACAGCATAAATGACCCTGTGGGATATCTGGACATTTTATTACAATTTTATTTCTGCAGAGTCCTTCAGCAAGTGGTTGAAAATGAGTGGTGTGAAATTGCTTGACTGAGTGGTTGGTACTGAGGCATTAATCTTTCACCACAACTACTCTTTGTCACAGTTATTTATTTATTTCCTTCAAATAAAAATGTAAATAACAAGCAGAAGTATCTACACAACAGCACAAAACTTGAATGAGAAGGAGCAGAGAGAGGATCTTATGTTTTCTGGCCCCTTTTTAAACAAAAACAGTTTTTACAATTCACATTTACTTCTCATTTGACCTCTTTAGCATCTCTGTTTAACTGAATTTTTTCCTGATCTGATTTTTAAACTTGACCACTGACAGTTTCACACATATTTAATACACTTGATTTCTTGAGCTTTTAAAAATATATTATGTGACCTTGATTCCTTTGAGATTCTTCCATGAATTTACACCGTGCAGTCTAATAATCCGTTCCTTCACTTTGGTTCTAAAAGTAGTTGCTGGAAATCAGGGAGTAGAGTGAGGAGTGATCTTAATATATGCTCTATCGACTGAGCTAAACTGCAGCCCATAAGTCTAGTTTTTTTTAAAGACTTCTGTTTTTTTTTTAAATTCTAGTTACTCTTTTGGGGCTTGGGACACTTGGGGAAATTTTAGCGTCACCAGTTCTCCACACGGATGTCTTTTATTAGCCAAAATACCTAAAAACACCCCACAGTAACATGGGGAGGACATGCAGACTCCATTGTTGGGATTGTGTCAACCAGCCCAAGATCGCTTTGCTGGAAGTCTAAAACAATAAATGCTCAGCCAATTGGCACCTTTCCAAATAAAACATACAGTAATACAATTGTGAAGCCCAATTGCTCCTTTATGTGGATATGTGCCAGTGAAAGCCATGTAGCTGTCACCACAGTCCATTGTTAGAGGGATGTGGTAGACAGTTCATGTGTGCAGAACTGTCACATACTGTCATACATGTCCTCTTTGCATTCTGCTGCTATCCATATGTCATTTCATCAGGTCTGGATGACTGACCTTAACCCTATATTTGGGCGGCAGTGGTGCAGTGGGGTAGGCGCTCGCCCCTCGACCAGAGGGTTGGTGGTTCGAGCCCCCGTTCGAGCGCACACTGTCGTTGTGTCCCTGGGCAAGACACTTAACCC
>JAVQKC010034971.1:0-16186 GCA_036025475.1 Philypnodon macrostomus
ATCCATGTTCATAAAATATAGGACACAAGCAAAGCTGTTTCTCACCTGCTGAGCCACCCAGAGCCAGGTAACCAACTCCCGTCACTCGACCCATAATGGACCTATGTGGCCGTTACAACCCTCCACCTCAGGCCCAAAGTTGGGATGGTGAATGAGGCAATGAGCCAATCATTTATTGTTAGATAACTGGAAACCTTACTCTTTCTTTCTCCAGTTCTTTGTGTTGGACATGCTGCTGAACGGTGAACCACTGACTGACGCTGAGATCTTTTCACAATTGGAGAAAATCATGAAAATGGCGGAAAACCCCCATGAGAGAGCCCCCCCTGTAGGTCTGCTCACATCTGACGGTCGAAATGAGTGGGCACAGGCCAGAGACGCCCTCATCAAAGGTCTGCTTCTAATCACCATTTATTATTAAACATTTTAGTAAAGCTACAAGGTGTACAGCATTTTTGTCAAGCTGCTATACATTTGTAACTATGACCACTGCATTATTAACTGTATCTCCTCCTACAGACCCTTTAAACCGCCAGTCCATGTCTCTGATAGAGTCCAGTCTGTGTCTCGTCTGTCTGGATGAAGTCAGCTCCATAGACCAACACAGTGATTCACACAGGGCCGCACTCATGCTCCATGGAGGAGGACCACAGAGGAACGGGGGCAACCGCTGGTACGACAAGTCCATGCAGGTCAGACTTCTGCACAGATATGCAATTTATCTTGGTTTGGAGGAGCAGACAGGAGCTATAGAATGTGGTAAATCTACTTCTACTTGTGGGTGGCAGTATGTCAGTGGTAGAGCGGCCCTATAACCAGAGGATTAGTGGTTCGACTCAACAACGGGCAATGTATGAATAGGTGTGGGATTAGTGAAGAGGAGGTAGGTGCAAAAAGTCAGTGTGCCCCAGGGCAGCTGTGGTTACCAAGGTAGTTTACCACTACCAGTGTGTGACTGTGGAAAAAATGAATAATGCAATTATAAAGTGCCTTAGAGTGTCCAAAAAGCACTATATAAAAATACAATACATCATTATTATTATATCGGTGAAACAGTGATATTATGGAATCACGTTGGTGCTCGTGCAGATCCGACGTTTGAACTTTTGCACACAGGTACATATCATGAAGATGCTACAAGGTCATTGAATATATATGAATATATATATGAACTGAAGGTGTTTTTTTTATCTGACTTTTGGACAAAATTGTGTTTCTCTTCAGTTTGTGGTTGGTCTGAATGGAGTCTGTGGAGTGGTCTGTGAACACTCTCCGTTTGAGGGAATCGTCCTGGTTCAGTGCTCAGAGTTCCTTCTCAAATACATGTATGTTCTAAAACTTTTTACATTGAATATTTTATATTTGGGGTGTGCAATATGATATGAAGTTATGATGATCTGCTAATCTGGGAAGCAAAATCGTGATACAGTGCATTCATTTATGCTCTGATTTCCACCGTAATTTTTACTGAAACAATGTCATGTCATGAGTTCATGTTAATAAAAACATTCTAATAAATAGTATTTAGTATTATGATGAACATTAGATTGGATGTGCATTGAATTTGTAGTTAGGGTTTTATGAAGACAGCAGAGGTCTTCTGTGTGAGACAAAAAATACAAAGTCAACTAAATCTGTGATAAAATAAAAATCCTGATCTTGGCTTAATGAAATTTGTGATATTCTATTTTTAACACATTGCCCCCCTCTATTTGATATATTTAGCTATAATTAATTAGAGTTCTTTTTTCCCTGTCTAGAATCGGGAGTCCGTCTAAGATGTCCACGGCAGTCAGTGGTAAAGCTCTTCCTGTTCCTAAAAGACTGGCTTGGAAATGTACCCCTCAGATACAAGGGTTTATAGGAGCTTCAGCCTCAAGACTACAGAGGTATACACTACAGTGATTCCCAAAGTAGGGTCAATTTGGCAATTTATAGTTACTAGAGAGTGTTGTTTTCAATGTTTTCAATAGAGATTTTGATGAAATAGATGACTAGGTTTTGTATTTTGACAGAAGAGTTAGGATTAAGGGGCCCATGGAAGATTTTCGAATTTTGAAGGGCCGCTGTACCACAGGATCAAGTAGATTTGCAATGAACGTTTACCATTTTAAAAATTGAGACTTTAAGACTCTTTGTGGGCTATAAGGAACGCAACTGTTTAACCAATCACACGCTTCCACTGGACAGGAGCCCTCTGATTGGTCGATACATGCATGATCTATCCAGAAATAGAATCTAACAGGGATAATGTCAAGGGGCAGATGTTTTATTTCAAACATTTTATTACCGTATTCACAGCTATGTTTTATTTTAAATTATGAAAAGCCATCACCAGACCGCTGATGTTAGTCTCATACTTCCTGGTTTGTGAACGTACGAGGCAGTGTGGGCTTTATGTGCGAGACAATGGGAGGGGTTATAGGTACAATAAATTACAAATATTTGTATAAAACTGTTGTTGTTGTCTTTCAGATTGGTGAATAACCTGGACATGGATGTTTTTAAGTTCAGCCCTTACGGAAAAGACTTCATCAAGAAACAGAAGATGAGCCCGGACGCTTACATACAAGTCGCCTTACAGCTCGCCTTTTACAAGTATGAAATCATCATTTTTACGAGCAGGCAATGCATATCTTTCTTTTACCCTAGTGAAAATGGGGGTTGCACAATTAATCACAATCAAATCAAAATGTTAATCAGAATTTCAGTGGTCGTTGTAAAGGCTGCAATCTTTCAGGCATTCCCAAAGTCCAGAGTTCCACGGCCCCCTTCAAAATCTGAAAATCATCCGAGGCCGTCTAAGTCCTAAATCTTCTGTCAACATACAAAACTTCACCTATTCCTAAACATTGAAAACTATAACTATACATTTCTTGAAGTGATACCTGACTGAATATGATATACTTGTTTTAGGCAATATAATATCCTCCGCACAAAACAAAATGTATGCTGTTTTCGCCGATATAATTCTGACAGATTACCTACATAGAACAGGGTCAGATATATCTATATAAATATTTATCTTAGAAAACGTATGGACTACACCTTTAACCTCTACATGTACTGAAAGGCACGTGATTCTTGTGGAAGTTTGATGATTAATTAACGTTATTGTTCGTCCAATTAGATTTGAGTTCCAATATCTCATTTGTTAATTGTAGGTGTAACGGCAGACTCGTCTCCACATACGAGAGCGCATCTATCCGACGGTTCAGAGAAGGCCGTGTGGATAACATCAGGTCGGCCACTAAACAGGCACTGGCTTTTGTCAAATCCATGACGGAGGAGAAATCCACTGTAACTGTGAGCCATTACATAAATGAAAGTCTGACCTTAGCCAAACATCCTTGGCTGCACTGTCCAGGGAAAGTACCATTAGGTTGAAGTATTTTTGTCTTGCAGGACGAAGAGAAGATGAAGCGACTGAAAGAGGCCATAAGTGCTCAAACAGATTATACTTTAGCGGTAAGTGCAAAAAATGTGGAAAAAAATCATGCATTTTTATAAACTACAATGTATATTAGGGGTGGCGATAATATATTGTATTGTGATATTAAGTTATTAAGACCTGCTAATCTGGGAAGATTGTTGAACTGTTAATTGCGAATCATTATTTTTACTGTGACAATTCCAGTGTTCATATTAGGAGAATAAATAGTATTAATTCTGTGTATTTCCATAAATCCAGAAAGTATGTATGATTTCTTTTAAAATGAAACTATGCAACTTTTCACTGGTTTGGTCACATTTCTCCTTCACAGAGCGCCCCCTACAGTTTCAGAGAATAGCACTGTCCACAGAATATAGACTTTATATACATAGACTCTAGACGATCATAAAGCTACTGTTCAACACAATAACACCAGGTCTGAGTCCGTTTGCAGTTTAATTTCTTGGAGCTCTCTCTGTAAAAGCTTGTTTAAAAGAACTTTGTGGTATTGGCGAGACCTGTGACTTGACCCGAGGCTTCCAGGGACATTCATTCCCCCCACAAGCATTGTTCCCGTTAAATGAGTAAAAATTCTAGTTTGATCCTGTTCTATGACGGATGGAACTGACTACTGAGTACTGGTTGTCTTCCAGGCGATTACGGGCATGGCGATTGACAATCATCTCCTCGGTCTCCTGAAGCTCTCCAAAGACCTGAAGATGGAGAAACCTGAGATCTTCTGTGACCCCACCTATCTGACCAGTAACCAGTTCATCCTGTCCACCAGCCAGGTACCCACTTATCAATGTGAGAGTACAGATTTGTCCGCCAGTGTACGTCTCTGTGTCAGCCCTTGAGAGTATGTGGCCATGGTGTATCCCGTCTAAAGCCCCAAGTAGCTGAGATAGCCTGCAGAGACCTGCTACCCCAAACTACAGTAGCTATTATTACACAATTCTTTCAAAATGTGAATAATGATCATATTACCTTCAAGCTGAGAAGAAGTACCTGATTTAAATTCAAAATGGAAGTACATTTGTCATTGTTTTTCAGACAATGAAACTACTTTTTGTGCCAGGAAACTTTTTGAAAAAATAAAACTATAATGCAGCTGTATACCCACTGACACAAATAATTCTTCCTAATTGCCTTTAAACTTAAAAAATAGACTGTATTGTGATAGAAAACAGTGTGTTCTGAGAGTAATTGTGGTCTGTGGTTAAAAGATTGGAGAGAAGAGCGTCTGCATTTTGGTGAACAAGCTATTAATTACTGGAGCTTACAGGTTACAAGGGGCATTTCACTGTCTCGTCTTCCCACAAAAAAATCTTGCTTCAGGGATCTGGCCAATAAATAGTTTGGAACAACTTCAGGAATTAGGTGTCACATAGACAACAATAATACAAAGTTGTGTTACTTCCAAACTCTTGCCCAAAATGATGCAAAAAGTGTCTTTAATTGAGCTGTCGAGATGAGTTGAGGATATCGTGTCTAAGCAAAGTTGAAAGATACTGTAGCTCGCAAAAAGATAGATCCATTGATCATTGAATCGCTGGTGGTGGTAAGTAGCCACAGTTGCCCTAGGACGGACCACCTAACACAAAACTAGAACGCACTTGGAGAGACAAGGCGGCTCATTTCCAACGATCACTCCCAAAATTGTTCCTTGTATAATTTCTTACTGAAAACGTCATCCAAATCGGGGCAGTATTTTTTTGAGTATAGTTGCAAACAGAAGCCATTCTGTAAAAAAGAAATCCTGGATCCAGACGGTGATCTGGATCACTCTCAAAATCAATTGTTCATTGTGTCATTCCTGACCTTCCCTGAAAATGTCATCCGTTTGTTGTGTAAAATTGCTAACAGAAAAACATGACATTAACATTCATACACCAGTGAAACACACACTAGAGTGTTCTGCCCGTGGACACTATGGCAATACAAACTGTTTGGAGCAGGCTTCAAACCACCAATCTTCAAAAGAATGGACGTCCTGAGCTGTTGCTGTCGAACATGAGTTAATCAAATCGGATCTAGTAATTTGACCTCAACATCATGTTTGTAAAACCTTTAGGGCAGTGATTCCCAAATTGAGGTCCGCGAATGTCCTGCAAGGGGATTTATTCTACTTACTAGAGAGTGTTGTTTTGAATGTTTCAATAGAATATTTTGATGAAATATATGACAAAGTATTAGGGGTGCCATGGTCAATTTTGGAATATTGAAGGTAGAGCGGCAATCTTGACTTTGGGAACCACATCATCACAGGCAAAATGTAGGACATAAAGCGTGTTTAAGTGAGACAAAGCAGGACAATATGGGATAAACCCTTTAAAATAGTTATACGCATACAGGCTCAGTTTGTGGGATGCTGGATTTGAGCTGAAAATGCTGTGCAATGAAAGGAAAATCTGGTCACTCTATTTTCCCATAGACCAGGCCTATTCAACGGGCACAATTGGCCCAACTGAAATTTGATCCTGCCAATAATTAAGTCAGAATTTTTGCATATACAATTTTGCAGCTTTATAATCAATCTGTGTTATTAAAAGATAAGTACACATACACACACACACACGGGCACGGACCGAGGAGAAACGCACTATAGCATTTTTATTTCAGCAAAAAAGTCTAAACGCCTTAGACATTCAACACTAATAATAATAATGTTTTTTTGCAGGTGCCGACCACAGTGGAGATGTTCTGCTGTTATGGTCCGGTGGTACCAAACGGATACGGCGCCTGTTATAACCCTCAGGCTGACCACATCATCTTCTGTGTGTCCAGTTTTAAAGAGAACACCAACACTTCCTCCTCTGTCTTCTCCACCGCACTGAGGGAGGGCCTGCTGCAAATTAGGGATCTGTGTAAAACATACAACCACCCCACAGACAGCCCTTATCTCAAAAAAGGGAAGTAAGCCATGTCAAGTCCGTCAATACAAGCGGCCATCTTAGATTTAGATTTAAAGGGGACCCATACTTCACTGTTTGTGGCACATTTGTCCTTTACAGAGCCCTTCATACAATATTGGAGAATTGATTCTGTGCACAACAATCAAAGGTTTCCAGCCGACTGGCGGTCTCATTTACGATTTTAAATTCAAATCTATTTCCCTGTCTCTAAAAGTAGCTTATTGTTAGCAAGTGTCCTAAGCTAGCTAGCAAGCTAACTAATGTGCTAACTACACTACACTTTCACAAGCAATTTTAGCTGAGATTATGAGAGTTATTTGGTTATTTTGGATATATGATAATAGGCAGGGCTTGACGTAAAATTTTCTGCTCCCTGGTCATTATGGCTAGTATATTTTTTTTTTTTTACTTGCCACACTTGAGTTGTTCTTCCATGATGATAAGCTGAGAACAAAATCTGCTATTTTGGTTAATTAACTCCTGCTTTTCCCGTTTCAATTAAGACGTCATTATTAGTTAGTTAATATTACATTTGAACTTCTTGAATGACCTAAACTGAAATGTATATGTGTAAAACCAACTAGACAAAATGGCTAGTGAATGTGAATATCCTATTAGCCACAATTCTACCAGCATTTGGCTAGTTGGCTATAGTGCTAATGTCATGCCCTGATAATAGGCTAGCTAAAAAACCTAATTATAGAAATCATTGCAGTTTTGTTTTTCAAAACAGAAAAGAGACTACCGGTCTGCTGGGAAATTTTGAACATACACAGTCAATATAGCCATTATCGTATCTTACCATTTTAACCAAAATCTTAACCAAAATCACCAGGTCTACTTTTACATCTTTCAATTGCTGTAAGCTTTCTCCATTCTGTAAAAGCCTGTTGAAAGGATATTTGTGTCCCAATGACAGGGACATCAGGTCTGAGCAGTCAAGGAAGCTTCATTCACCCCACAAACAACTTATCTGCCTATCACATAGACCCCAAAGCTGTTGAACTAGCTGCATTGTTCTCCTCTAAATATTTAGTATAGCCAACGCCTCAATGTGTCCTTGTTTGTGGTTATAGTGCAATAATCATCTTATAGCCTTAATATAAGTATGTACATATGTTTATAGTGATATTGGTAATAGAAGCATTGTGGATCCCTTGGTTGGATAAATATATAAATATTTGGTCATCGGTTCTCTCAGTACTGTCCAGATGGTCTGTTACATAGTGTCTTAACTCAATTGGTGATTTGGAGCCCAAAAGTTGAGGCTAGGGGTGTTGAAAATGTTCATCTTGTTGAAAGGCTACATTTAGTTTCAATAACATGGAATTAAATTGACTGTAAATGTATTTATTTATCTAATTATTTTATTTATACATCTGAACCAATGACCAAATGTTTCTTTATCACATTATGGGAAAGAAGTGCTGATTGAAAATATATAACAGATAACAGATCAGGATCTGTATGTGTGTACAGTGATGGAGATCCACTGGTCTGTTGCCTTCAGGAACCAAAGCCATGTTTTAGTGTAAATCTTAGGACTTAAAGGTGTAGTCCACAAGTTTCCTAAAGTTGACTATCTGACCCTGTTCTATGATGTAAAGTAGGCTGTCTGCAGTCTGTAGAGGCCAGGGGAGGGACTAAAGTAAAACACGATTGCTATTGGTCAGAGTGTTAACTCTGATTTGATGTTGCTGTAAAGGCCAGGTGAGTAATTATGACAGAATAACTTCATAGAACAGGGTCAGATAAAGCATTATTCTTGATTTTTTCTGACATTTTTTTTAATTTTAGGAAACTTACAGACTATGCCTTTAAACTGTCAATCTGTAGCTATAATATATATAAATCAATGTTTATAAATGGGGAATAATTCATTAATAATATATAAGATGTCAAGTTCTGCTAAATCTTAGTTATCTTACAACATTCCTTCTCATGCACTGAACTATTTTTGACCAATTAATTATGAATGAGGACTTATATTAATATTTATAAATACATAGATACATATGTATATACATATCTTTTTGAAGTGGTGGAAGTTCTCAAAAAAATCAATTTTTCGCCAATTTGCTGCTGAAAGGTTTTTATTATGCAGTTTTTGTAAATCCCCCTCTTACACTGTGAAAATGTTTGCAATAAATTAAGTTCACATATTACTGTGCAGCTAATACTTAAGTGTCAAAACTGTGCATCAGTTGTATTTATTGAAACAAACAATCTAGATAACCAACAAAAAAGTATTTAAATATTGTATAATTCAATATATTTATTTATTTTGCCAAAGATGTTATTTCTTGTAGATAAAACAGTAGCCTATTGTGTAACTGAAAAAGCACTTTTAGCTGTTTAATTAATAGTGTAGTCTGCAAGTAAAAAAAAAAAACTTCAAAATGACTATCTGACCCTGTTCTATGATGTAAAGTAGGTTGTCTGTAGTCTGGAGAGGCCAGGGGAGGGACTAAAGTAAAACTCAACTACTATTGGTCAAAGTGGTAACACACAAAGTCTAATCTGATGTTGCTGTAAAATAATAATTATGACAGATAACTTGCTTTACATCATAGCACAGGGTTACTTAAAGCTGCACTACCTGATTTTGTACTGCAAAAAAAAAATCCCTCTGTCTCACGCATACAATGCCTCGTACGTGTTCACAAATCAGCAAGTATTAGAATAACCAGCAGCGTTCTCGAGATGCCTTTTAATAATTTGAACTAAAAACACTTAAAAGCTGTGAATAAGTTAAAAGAACATTATATTTTTAAACAAAACATTGGCTCCTTCACATTATTCCTGATAGATTCTAGTTCTGGACTGATAAAGGATGTGCTGACCAATCAGTGCACTACTGTCCCGTAGAAGCGTGTGATTGGTTAAACAGTTCCGTCCCTTCCTCTAAAACAAAAGCTAATCTAAATCTAATAAGGTGTACTATTGACTGAGTAATGTTTTTTTTTTTTGCTCCATTACAATGAGAAAAAAATCAGGTAGTGTAGCTTTAATTATATATACAGTATTTATGTGGTAATGTCGAAAACAATGTGGTTCTTGTGGCACATCTTCTGTATTTGTGTCTATATTAGAGCAATAGGTCATAAACTGTATGTTGTGTTAAATGAGATTAGCGTTAGCGTGTTAGCATCTTCCTGGTCTGCTGAGGCAAACACTGTCTATGTTGAAATAGGTGCTTTTCCTTGCACTTTTAGAAGTAGATTAAAATAGCTACAGTCAGCCTAGTGTTAATGATGATGACAATTTTCAATGTGCACAAATATTAGTAGGCCACTGTGGCTAGCCAAATAGTGTTTTTTTAATTAGTGGTCCGAATTTAAATGTAACGTTAGTGCATGTTGTAGTATTTGGGGTTTTTTTCTTTGCATTTTTGCATTTCAGCCTTTACAAAAAGAGTGCACATGGCAACAGGTGTACAAAAAATCATAGTGGCAAAAGTGAGAGTAAAATTGTAATTAGCCAAAATGAAAATCAACTAGCACTAGGCCAGTTGGCTAGTGTTAATGTCAAGCCCTGTTAGTAGGCCAATATAAGCCAGTGCAGTGAGGGTAGATGCATGTACAAAGTATAGTGAAAATATATTAGATTTATATGGTACCATGTAAAAAAATAACAGGTTACAATGACATCATGACAAGTCTGTCTGTCTGGGTAAATATGGTGATGAAACTGTAAGTTGAGTTGATTACATTATTTAACATGATAAAAGTGCTATGCTTGGTGTATCTAATGTAATTGTCACTGATGTTGAAATATGTCCTTGGGTACACAGCATATGTTAGTGAATGAATGAAACCTTGTAGTAATAATTCTGCATTATGTAATAATCTGCCAAAATGTAATACAATTTTTACTTCATTGTGTAATAATACACATTTTGTACTGATCCAACGCAATATGTAGTTAAATTTAACACATTTTGTAATAAGTTGTTACTTTTTGAGAAAGTTATTACAAATTGATTTTGAGAAACAGATGTGTTTTTTAAAAACATTTTGTAACAACCAAAATGTAATAACTTACTTCCAAATGTGCTAAAATGTATCACGTATTACGTTAGGTCGGTTTATTAGAAAATGCAGCAGTTTATTACAAAATGTGTTTTTATTACACACTGAAGTGAAAATGTTATTACATTTTGGCAAATTATTACATAATGAAGAATATTACAAAATGTGGCTCAACAAACCCAAATTAAAAACTACTTAAAGCCAGCATAAAGTATTTACAAATTGTCTTGGGGCAACGTGGTTCAGGAAGTAGAGCAAGTCATCCTCTAACCAAATGGTGACCGGTTCAATTCCCAGTCTGCCATTGTGTCCTTAGGCAAGACACTTTGCCTATGTATGAATAATGAATGTGTTGGTGGAGATAGAGTAGGCTGTTGATGTGGTATGGCTGCCACGTCTCTGACAGTCTGCCCCATGTAGGTGCAGCTAGCTACTTAGTTACAGAAGTTTACTACCACATTTTACCTTTCATTTAAATCTTTGTAAACTTGGTGATACAATGGTATTTCAGCATCAGTAGACAATAAATGGACCACAGTACACACAAAAGTGATTAAGTGACTGTATGCTTAGCATTGTCTAAAATTAATGTGAACCATGCAGTATTTTGTCCGATAATGGATGCATGCTATTCTTTAACCATGTTAAATGTACCTTTATATGTATGATAAAAAAAGGTTTATGTCAATGATATAATACATATTATATTAAATGCCTTACTGTAAAAAATATAATTTGATGTATATATTTATATTTATTAGAAAGAAAAAAATGAAATGATGAAAATACATATCTGTGATCTACTGGATTGTCTTCTGTAATGGGTTCTAATGCCCTGGTGTCTATAGTGAACTAGGCTCTATATATTGTACACCGTCAAATGAAGTAAGCCTAATCCCTTCATTGTCAGTTTTTGTTCAACCAATCAAACTCATTTATCTGAAATTGTAAGGAAAGCCTAATTTCTCTAGTTTTATGTCCATTGTTACTGCCCCAACTCAAAACCATAGAGATGGGATTATTTTTTTTTGCACAGAAAAAAAAAATATAATGGCAAGACTTAATTGTCATTTTTATCAATGTTGAAGCCCACATCTATTGCTCAAGTCTTCTCTGTTCCCTGCAAAGGTGTCTGTAGTGATCTGTGTTCTGTGATTGTGTATGTGCCATAAAAATACAGTTTAAAAAGTATTTCTTTAGTAGAACTACAGTAGAACTATACAAATCATGTCCATATAGACCCTTTTTCTCGGGTATAAGTGTATACCCAGAAATGAAACAGACCATAATGCCTTTTCTATAGAGAAATTAGCAATAGCTACAAATAAACAGTGTAGTTTTGGCACTTGACAACATATTGGCTTCACGTAAGTAATGGCAAAGCCTGGTTGGAAAACATTAGCAAAGATGCCGATAGCTAATGTAACGTTTAGCATAACAGATTAGTTTTGAGCTTAAGGCTAAATGAGATTGGTTTATTGGTTTTCAAGATTTAATGGACTTTATGTTTTATTTTTATTTATTTTTTGGCTTTATTGACAGAATATTAGTGTGTCCCAGGACACCAGGGAGAAGAGCGAGGAGTGACATTTGACTATGGGTCTCACTCTCTAGAAACTGGGCTGCCCATTTACTAATTTCTCCATAGTAAATGCATTGCGGTCAGTTTCATTTCCAGGTTTTTCTAGAATGTTAAACACGAAAAGGTGTCTATATTACACTGTTGGTTCAAAAGGCAGTTGTCATCGAAATAAACAAATCTCCAGAATCTGTGTTTTGCAGTCTTGGCTGTCTCTCTTCTCCATTGATACATTTCCAAGTGTCATTCATAATAACAGTAAATGAACTGGCAGAAGCACAGTCCAGACAGATGGCCTGGTTTAACTGTGGAAGTCTAAAGGGACTATACCACATGTGATACCCACAGCTCAGAACTGAACCAGGTCAAATAAATAATAAATAGTTCGTAATGTGCGTTTAGGTAGACAATGGCCAGTTAGTCGCAGGGCTGACACAGTGGCATATACACCGACAGCTATTTATTCGGACATTCATTCACTATGGAATCTACAACTCTTCTAATTGCATGTCTTTGGATCGTTGGACCACAGTAACACAGGGAGGGCATGCAAATCCAAAGCGATTGTAGTCGTTTAGCCTGAGGGTCGAAGCATTCAAGTCTTGATGATTTTAATATTAAACTTATTTGATTAACATTTCATTATGACCTCTTCCTACTCCTTGGCCTAATAAGGTGCCTAGACGTCCCACTGTGCGTTGGATTGCACATGTTTTCTTAAATCTTGCTTCCCATAAATTAGGCAGCGTCCCATATTTTGAATCAATATTTCGTCTATTAAAGGGGTCTATTCAACTTTTCACTGGTTTGGTCACATTTCTCCTTCACAGAGCTCCCCCTACATCTGTCCACAGAAAAAACACAAAGAATATAGACTTTATATATAGACTCTAGACGATCATAAAACTACCGTTCAACACAAAAACACCAGGTCTGTGTCAGTTTGGAGCTCTCTCTGTAAAAGCCTGTTTAAAAGCAATGTGTGTTTTTGGCGAGACCTGTGACCTGTCAGCCAAGCGAGGAAGCTTCATTCACCCCACAACAGCTCATTTAGGATCACATTGACTCTGAAGTTTTGTAAAAAGTAAAAAGTTGGATAGTTCCCCTTTAACAGTCATTGATGAATAGTTTTTTTTCTCCATGTTCATTAATCCATATAGTAGTTGTCAGACTGTCAGATTAGAAACAGACTCTCAGCAATGACATTAAATATGTATTTATTTAATTTAAGCAATTGCATGCAAAAAAATTAATCCTAAACCTGTCCCACTGTCTCACACAGAGCACACACTGCCTCGTACATGTTCATGAACCAGGAATATGATTATAAAACGGGCATGCAGTCTGGAGTTGGCTATTACTACTTCAAACTACAAAACCAAAATAAAGTAATAACATTTTAAAATAAAATAAGCCCCTCACATTTCTGGATCGATAATGGCTGTATCGACCAATCAGAACACTCCTGTCCTGTGGAAGTGTGTGATTAGTTCAACAGTTTTGCTCTGAAACATAAAACCTTATAATCAGAGGTGGGTAGTACTCAGTTCCATTTACTTGAGTTTGAAATAAATTGTACTCCATAGAGTAGCTTTACTGCACAATACTTTATACATTTTACTTGAGTAATAATATTTTTAGCAAAATCTTGTAAATCTAGAAAGAGTAAGAGTAATTTTACCACCTCTGTGTGTCATGTAAGAACAGCTTTATGTAAAAAATTTGATGATGTGGAAATTCTGTTTCTTGTGCCTTAATATTTTCAATATTATTTAGGTTTTTAGTTTATCTTTTGAAAATGTTTGTTTATTGTATTTTTATTGTGTTGCCAGATTACAACAAAATGAAGCAAATAATCTATTACACACAAACAGTTACTCAAGACTTGAGTAGTTTTTTCACCAGTACTTTTCTACTCTTACTCAAGTAATTATGTGAATGAGTACTTTATACTTTTACTTGAATAACATTATTTTGAAGTAACAGTACTCTTACTACCCACCTCTGCATATTATCCAGTCTCATTTTTTTGTCTGCTCTAAATAGACAGGTCCGAGGTCCTTTGTCCCCTCTGTGTCTGGTCAATATGAGCCCTGTCCCCTCTATGAATCTCCTGTACATCGTCCAGACACAGTATATTAGCCCCACTGCTCCTCCGTCAGCGCTCTCCAGGTGGACTTCCTTCTCATTGATCCTAAAGCCAGGTGCTGTCACTGTTTTCCCTCACAGTGACAACAGCCCCTCCAGATACAAGGCTAAACCAGGCTATGGTCAATATACAACAACAGGATACAACAGGATACATACTGGACATCTGGATTCGATGAAGGAAAGTGAGGTGGACAGGGCTGTATGTGACCAATGGTTCATGGAGGACATTAGCTTAAACGTCCTATATTATGTAAAAAAATGACTTTTCTGAGCTTTTAACAATGTTCCTCAAACACACACAAAGTTGTGTTTTGATTCATTCAGGCGTGTTCGAGTAATTCATTATTAGTCAAGCTTAGCTACCTCTGCATGAGCTAAATTAGTCTAGGAAGTGCTCCTGCTCCTGCACTGACAACAAACGCACCTAGAGAAGCATTGTTTGTCATGTGGCGGGATTTAGCAAGGGGAAAGAACCAAAATGCAGAACTGTGTAGAGAAAGAAACTTGAATAAAAAGGAAACAGCAACAAAGGTAGTCCAAAAATGTCAACAAAAACACACTATAAAACTGGGAACAGAGGAACACGCATGACGAGGGACCAAAACACACACGAACACACACCAACACACTAATCCGAGCATTAGTTATTGAGTGAAAGTGAAAGCTCCACAAGACAAGATAATTATTGTGTGTTTGATGTTGCAAAACCGGAAAATAGTAAACCTAAATGTATCCAAAATAGACTGTGAAATGTGCAAAAAAAACATAATATAGGAACTTTAACTCTTTCAACAATTGAGTCACCATACAGCGCTCTTTATCAACCCAATGGGACCTCTTAAACAATCTCAGTCATTAGCCTTAGCCACTAATCACCTAGTTCTGCTAACAAGCCTATTATAACTTCACTAAATATGTACATGAATCATACAGCCCTATCCAACGCCCAATTAGTCCAAGCACTGTCTATTAAGCTCTCAATCCTGGACTAAACGAGGTAATTGAGCAGCTATCAGGAATAAAAAAGAAACGTGACATTTTCGGCCCAAAACGTCGCACTATCTTCCGTCACTTTTCCAGATATTGACATTTAAAAGACTTCCTCTAATACGGCTTCATTTATTTAAGCCTCACATAGGGACGGTTATAATGGCCGTCATGGCATTTGTGGAAAAAGTGGTCCCATGGCAAGAGCACACCACCAGATTTGAGACTAATTGGGTGAAGAGAAGGGAAAGGCCCATTAAGTGATAGTGTAAAATCTATGGAGATGGAGACAGACCTGCTTGAGAAAAGACAATGAAGGAGGTGACAGGCTGTTATGGTGAAAATTGCTTCACATCGAGAAATATAGAAATGTGCCGTTAAAGCTATGTGGTTTTTAAAAAAAAGGCTTGAAATTGACTCTGTTCTATGAGGTAAAGAAGGTAATCTGTCTCAACAGTAACATTAAATCAAAGTTCGTGGGTTACCCTTCTGAGCTTTTGAGTTGTAGCCCAAAGAAATGTTCACAAACCAGGAAGTATGAGAATAATGAGCAGTAGTCTAGAGTTGGCTTTTAATACTTTGAACTGAATAGCGTTGCAATAAAACATCAGCCTCTTAACATTAGTATATCAGCGAAACGACGATATTATGGAAGCATGTTGGTCTGCGTCTGCGACCGCAGATCCTACGTGTGAACGCGATAACTCAAAAACAAATTGCCGGATCAGTTTAAACTTTTGCACACAGGTACATATCATAAAAACACCGAACTGGATTGATTTGGGTATGAATATTATTAAGTAATTAATTAATTATTGCCCAAAACCGTGACTCAAAAAGTTTTTGCCAGATCTTTTTTGAACTTTTCCAGTTACATATCATGAAGACGCTAAACTGGATTGAGTTTGATACTTCTACGATTAATTACAATTAATTAATTAACTAATTAATACCCTGAAGCACTTTAATTGAGCCAATAATCCTGCTGAACATAAACGAAATCTCATGAATGTTGTCACATTGATCCGGGCTAGTGTATACTTAATGTACATAGGCACATTACAGAGGTCAAATAAAGAATGCCTCTATA
>JAVQKC010034989.1:0-10014 GCA_036025475.1 Philypnodon macrostomus
CCCCAGGGCAGCTGTGGCTACATAAGTAGCTTACCATCATCAGGTGTGACTGGAGTGAATGAATAATTCAAAATATGTAAAGCGTCTTTGAGTAGTTGTGAAAAGCGCTATATAAAAAAAAATTGATGAATTATTCAGTAAACGAGTGTGCATTAGATTGTTAGTAAACCAAGACTAAATGATGATCCTGGATTTGGGACAATTTTGACTCAAATTAGTCTTGATTCAGTCTTGATATAGTCTTGATCAGGACCTAGTTTAAAACTGATTCAGACCCTGTGAAGTTCTGGTATAGTCCCTGTTTGGTTTAGCTCAATTTTACTTTTACTTCTGATGTGGTACTTGGAAGTTTAAGAACCACTGGTCAAAGCACTTGCTGCAAATATATATATTTTTTAATAAAACTTTCTGTTTACACAGCAGTGGTGATAATACTAAAATCAATAGTGTCAAGAGGAACAAAAATGGTCTCAACAAGTAACTACTGAAATATCATCTTAGGGAGGCTGTGGCGCAGTGGGTAGCACATACTGTTGTGTCTCTGGGCAAGACACTTAACCCACATTGCCTATGAATGAATGAATGTGGTTGTGTGATTGGTGTTCGGTGGTGGTGCAAAATGGCAGCCCTGCTTCTGTCACTGTTCCCGCACGGCAGTTGTGGCTACACAAGTAGCTTACCACCACCAGTGTATGGAGTGAGTGAATGAATAATGTAATTGTAAAGTGTTTTAAGTGTCCTAAAAATTGCTATATAAATATGATGCATTGTTGTTGTTGTTGTTGTTGTTGTTGTTGTTGTTGTTGTTGTTGTTGTTGTTGTTGTTGCTGCTGTATATGGCTTGTAAACATTAGATAACTGTCCTGTGCATAGTCCTTGTTATGTGACTTTGAGACATCGAAACAATCTCTTCAGCTCAGTGGGATTAGCTCATTTGAATTCATTGTCATTGGATTTTTCATTTAGGAGTCTGTCGCTGATGTCTGGCTTTTTTAAAACAATATTTAGTTGATTTTGTTTTAGCTAAAGTCACTTCTGCATAATTTCTCACCTTACATAAGTGTGTAATGAGCAAAATAAATTGTGTAGTGTTTAGCTTTTTAAGGACAATTTAACTTGATTATGATATTAAAAAAACATTAGCGTTATCAGTAGTCCAACAAGGTGTTAGAGAAGTGAGAGAAAGGGAAGTTTAAATGTATGGCAGTAATTACAAACATGTGAACATTTCTAAGTTTGCTGAAGTAAAGCCATTGACCGTGTGGGCCACTGCTTAGTCCTAGTTCAGGCCTGGTTTAGACCTGGTTTAGACCTCATTTAGACCTGGTTTAGACCTGGCTTAGACCTGGTTTAGACCTGGTTTAGACCTGGCTTAGACCTGGTTTAGACCTGGTTTAGACCTGGCTTAGACCTGGTTTAGACCTGGCTTAGACCTGGTTTAGACCTGGCTTAGACCTGGTTTAGACCTGGTTTAGACCTGGTTTAGACCTGGTTTAGACCTCATTTAGACCTAGTTTAGTCCTGGTTTAGACATAGTTAGCCTTTGTTTGGGCATAAATAAGACATGCCCTGGGGCAGTCTGACAGAAGCATGGCTGGCATTTTGTGGCAACCACAACACCAATCACACAACCACATTCATTCATAGGCAATGTGGGTTAAGTGTCTTGCCCAGGGACACAACGACAGTATGCCGCTGCCACTGCCGCCCCAAAAGATTGTGATTGTTCCTGGTTCAGACCTATTTGAGACCAGGTTTAGTCTTAGTTGCATTTTATTTATTACATTATTTAGATCTTTTCTTCTCTGCATTGGTGAACATTTCCATACTTTTTGGAGCGAGTTTATCGACTTCTCTTTTGTCTGATGGTGTTTGCATGTATTGACGTGAGACTGGACTGGCCCTGAGTCAATCTCCCACAGTGAATGTTTAACGGGAGAATAATATGTTTGTTAAATCACTGAAGTTCAGCTTGTTCAAGCCTTGATGAAGCACTCAGTCTCAACAAATATGAAGGAGTCATCCATTTACTCTGATTATAATGAGTTTGTTGTTGAGAAGTGCCACCTACTTCTACTTCTACTTTGCACTTTCTCTTGGTGCTTTCAGGCAGTCTAAACGGGCAGTGCTTTAGTGCAATGGTTCCCAAACAGTGGTACAGTGACCAATGGTGGTGCACTTCTATGGCCAAGAAGCTAGATCCAGTTTTGTCCATGGCACTGGTTCATCAGTTTCATTTCGGCGAACTTTAGTCATGGTTATAGTTCTGGTTTTCATGATTTATTTACAGGTTAGTTCCTGGTTTACGCCCAATTAAGAGCTTTAAGTCCTGGTTTAGTTTTGACAGCTAATTCTATTTCCAATCCAATTGACTGTACATTTTACAGTAAGCTTAGTTCAGTAAGTTAATGGGATGTGTAAAGTCAGGCCAGACGTTGAACACATCCGCACCAATTATATTTTTCTGGCTGTTCCTAAGAATATATTGCATCTAACCTGTTGTTCTCTCCATCATGTCTTCCTTCACAGACACATTACCGTCAGACCCGCTCCAGTCTCAGTATGATTCCTGGTTATCTTTGGTTGATCATCTGAACATCAAAGCCTTCGTGAACCTGACTTTGGCCGATTCGGTGCGACACGGCGTCCAGCATCTCCTCTTCATCTCGGGCTTAGGTCAGGGCTGTTACCTCCTACAGCATCATTTCAGACTCGTGTCAAATTAACCAGAAAGATGTCAGTGTTGGAATGGCATGTGCCCTTTAAGTGTAGAGATGTGCCAAGTCCAAATGAGCAAAAACCTACATAGTGTGTCAGAGCAAAAGTAAAAGTACATCAAATTAATATTTTCTTAAGTTCATAGGGTTTGTATGTGAAAGACTCAAATACCTTACATTGAAAGTAAGTAGTAGTATCTCTAAGAATGACCCCATGAGATATAGTTGAAGCACCAAGGTCGGTATTTATTAAGGTTTATATATCACAGACATCAGGACAGAGCAGACCATAGCAGCACAGAGCAGAAGACACAGGAAGGGTCAGGAAGAGCAGAAGCAGGACCGAAGCTGGTCACAAGCTGGAGCGAGCTCTCATGTTGCAGGCCCCAGCTCCTCTCAAAGCTCCTTGGCAAAACTAAAGCTCTAGCTCTAGCTCCAGCTCTCACTCTAGCGCCAGCTCTCAAAGACTCTGCTTGTTGTAACATACATATATAGGATCCCAAAATAGGTAGTCAACCTACAGATGACTTTCCATATACAGAAAGTCTAGGCTTCACTATCTTTAGCATGAGAAGGGTCACAGCGTAGAATTCCAACCTACACTTACATTGAAAGTCATTTTTGCATAGATTGGGATAAGACATTTTATGCACACGAAATACATAAGGTCTAGATTACTGAATGAATTTCCTATTTGGGTTTTATACAATGTGAAATAAAATGTGTGTAAAAGCTTTTACCAAGCAAATATATTCCCAGATAAAGATTAATTACTAAATTAGCTGATCAAAATGTATTATGCGTGATTATTTTTGATTAGTTCAATTCACCCCCAAAAATCACTCGTTATAACTGGATTTTCATTTTTATTTCTCATTGAACTGTGAGCGGTACAATAAATGCTAATTGAAATATCGTTTCTTATCTTTTGTTCCTCAGGTGGGATGCGTCCAAACACACTTGTTCTTGGTTTCTATGACGACTCTCTTCCTAAGGACACTCTCAATGACCCCTCTGGCTCCTCCAGTCAGTCCTTAGACCCTTCGCAGGACATTGAGCAGCACCCTCCTCTGTTCCACTTTGCCTCTCTCCGGGGCCTGGGTGACGAGCAGCAACGGGGCCAGTTCGCAGACGGAAAAATCCTGGGACCCCAAGAGTATGTGGCCATTATCGCCGACGCAATGAAGATGTCCAAAAACGTAGTCCTGGCTAGGTATTTTAACGATTTCAACCGAGCTGAGGCTTTGACCCCACAGTCTTTCTCTCAAACAAAAAGTAGCATTTTCATCGACGTGTGGCCGGTGAATCTTCTCCGCCCTGATAGCTGTAGCTACGTTGACACATGCTCCCTCTTCCTGCTTCAACTCGCTTGCATCCTGAACATGGTCCGAGCGTGGCGCAAAGCAAAAATCCGGCTGTTTCTGTGCGTCGAGGAGGGGCGAAGTGTTCAAGGCGTGGAACAAAAACTAGGCCAATTGTTGAAGGAGCTGAGAATCAAGGCTGAAGTTTACCCTGTTTCGTGGGACCAGCAGACGGCGCTACACTGGCAACGTCAAGGCGAATTCAAGTCGGCCGAATCGTCGGACAGCACCAAACCAGACGAAGAAGAAGAGGAATATGCCAATAGTTTTCCCAGTAACGCTTCCCGACTTTGCAATGAGTACCTCACAGCCGTCAATCAGCTGATTTTGGACCAAGCCCGCCCTCCACCCGCAGTTCGCTTCCTGTATTTGCCCCGCCCACCGGCAGATACAAGAAGATATACAACCTATCTACATCAGTTGGATCTGCTGACCAAAGAGCTGGGCCCCACACTGCTGATTCACGGGGTCACTCCTGTCATCACTACTGATCTTTGATCTGTTCAAACCTACTCCCTAATCCCTAAGTAGTGCACCATCTTTAGCATTATGTAGGTGTAGCGCTCTCAAAATTTCCTACAATGTGTCAAGTTTTGGACAGTAATGATCCAACTGGACGAGTTTTTAAACTGTTCAAAGTGGGTTTGAAAAAAGCCATTTAGAAATCCAATTTGAACTTTCTGTCTTATCTAATCTAATTTGGCTAATTAAAAAACAATTATGGTGTAACTTTAGCTAGCTAACAAATGGCTGAATAATATTTTTGTTAGGATTAGGATCACTTGATTGACCAAAACCACTTGTTCACTACATTGACCACTATATAGTTCTGTAGTGATTGGAGGGTTAGGGACTAGGGAATAGATTTGGACACTTCTATACATGTAAAGACAATCAGTGAAGTGTGCCTGACATGCTGAGATTGGTGACTACACCGTCCACGGCCCCAAGTGGACGATGAATGATGTCACAGCTGCACTGCTTCAAAACTATGGAGACTTTTCTTATGAATAATTTAAAGCCTTTTTCGGTGCTTGAGTTTACTTAGTATTTTATCTAGTATCCACATATGCCTTTTTCCTGGAAGATAGTTTAACAAACTTGACATGCTTATAATCGGGTGACCAGATCATAACGGACCAAATGTGGGATTGGGTGTGTTTTGAGTGGGGCAAATGCAGTGAACTATTGCCATTCAGCATGTCTATTTGGCCAGATTGAGCTTCAGGGGTAGCTTACCGCTTGAGACATTAACTATACAGGTTCATGAACATAGGGAAAAATATTATAAAGACAATAGATAGATTAATAAAATGTTTGTGTTGGCATGGGTCAAAATATGGGACACAGCCTCAATTTGTGGGATTTCATTTCACAAAGTGGGACATCTGGTCACCTTAACTTCCATTAAAAACACTGATTGAAGCGTTCCTCTGTCAAAAAGTGCCACTAAATGTACCAAAACTGTATTGACTATGTCCCCTGGTGCAAAATCCAGGTCTCAAAAAACACAGTGTCCTCTAGGTACATTACAATACTCAGCAGTTATGAGTCAGCCAGCCCCTCAGTGCCAAATGTAGCTTACCAGTCAAAATGTAATTCCTTCCCTCTCAAGTCACTCCAACACTACTGCCATTGTTCATTTTTGTATTTTTTATTTTTTGTAGTTAGCTAGCGCGGCTCAATTTTCCTCAAAATGATCATTCCATATGCCTTTAAGTTTAAAAAAGTGCCTTGCCTAGTTACGACTGAAACATAAGTCTGGAAGCACTCCATTATTTGACAGAAAGTTGGAATCAAACTACCACCTGCACCCTGAGGCGGCCATTTTGAAGACGTCTGCAGTTTTCATTAGCAGCAAAGGTACTCTGCCGAACAAAGGAAATATAATAGAATATTTATGGTGCTTCAGTGAAAAACCTCGCGTTTGTAATGTTAGGTCTCTCAGGAAACTCCCTCAGCCAAAAAAATGCACTTTCGTCTGTACTTTTTCCCAAACTCTTAGAATCTACATGAAATGTTTACAACACGGAGCTACTGTGATTAAAAAAACATTCTACTTTCTATTTTACATATTTTTTAATTGTATCAAGTTTAGGTTAGACAACTTTTTTTAACATTTTCAATTTTTGATTTAAGTTAATGTAAATTCTTGAGTTCAATACAATGACCTAAAGGCTCATTTATGCTGCCATTTTATAAGTAAATATATCCCTGCTTTCTAACAGCATTTACACTTCCATGCATTTTGAACGTCCACTTATTTGTTATGTTCAATAACCAGTAGAGGGCGCTAGACGCTAGAGTTTACCAAGACGGGAGGCGAGGAAGAATACAACAACAAACATGGCAGAAAATCAGACAAAACAGTATTGTCTTTGTTGTCTCTTTTAAAACTTGAACAGCGCCCCCTCCCAGACAACGCATGTACTGCTCTGCTGGTACGCATCCGCAAGCTCTCAGATGACAGACAGAAGGCTCCATGCGTATATCTGTCTGAGTATAAATGAGTCTTAAGCTGGTAATGTCAGACAATCCAGGACCCTTTGAATGTTTGATTTAGGCTGGTTATGTGGAGAAAATACAAGCAAAAAACATAGATGTTGGTGCATAAATTATTATCCTTTTTCCAATAATTGCTTTTATTGCATTGTATTTTTGAGCGACCGAACTTGACTATAAAGTGTGGACACCATATCTGCTTCTGCCACATATTCCTTAAACACCATTTAATTTAAAATGGCACTATGCAACTTTCACTGGTTTGGTCACATTTCTCCTTCACAGAGCGCCCCCTACAGTTTCAAAGAATAGCACTGTCCACAGAAAAAGCACAAAGAATATAGACTTTATATATAGACGATCATAAAGCTACTGTTCAACACAAAAACACCAGGTCCGAGTCAGTTTGGCTTATTTTTATTTCTTGGAGCTCTCTCTGTAAAAGCCTGTTTAAAAGCCATTTGTGGTTTTGGTGAGACCTGTGATTTGACCCGAGACTTCCAGAGACATTAATCCTAGCAAAGAAACTTCATTCACCCCACAACAACTCATTTAGGATCACACTGACTCTGAAGTTTTGTTAAAGTAAAAAGTTGCATAGTGCCCCTTTAAGCTCTGTGGCTGTTACCATGAGGAGCCTGAAGTCTGAATATCATCACAATGTTTCTGAACTAGCTTTACCTGTACGTTACCAGTTTACCTGTGGACCACTCCTGTAAAGTCTCTAGACACTATACTGTATTTCCAAACGTGGATTTATATTGTAAAAAATTGATTTATATAAAAATTTTGTTTTTAAGATGAAACCGGATGCATTTTTTAAGGGATTATATGTAGTTTTTTATTTACAAAAAACATAAATAGGTACGTAGCCCTTAAAGTATCAAACCAAGGTGCGATATAATGTGGTTGGCGGGTCAATTATACTTCTGTTCAGTCCTTGGGCAAGACACTACACCAGTCTATACCTATGTATGAATGAGTTAGTGTGATTGCCATGGTGTGTTTTTTACCAGAGTTCATTGAAGTACAGTTGCCATTACTACTGTCAGTCAGCCCCAGGGCAGCAGTGGCCACGAAAGGAAGCTTACCACAAACAGTATGGTGTGAATGTAGAATGGGCTTTGAGAGAAAACACGCAGTTCACTTTCTTTGGTCTCCTGCATACTGCATAAGTATTCATTTAGATATTCTGAAATACTACATATGATCCCTTTATATTCCTGATGCAATCTCAACATAAACACAGTATGCAATGTAACCTGCACAAATAAACATTTATTTGACGTATTTTCATTTCTTCTGAGTTTTTGTGTGACATTGTTTTTTCCAAACAAAAGCTAACTACTCTCTCGAGATATTAGTGTTTTGATATAGGTCACAGTTTAGACAGAGTAGGTCAGACCTGGTTGCTTCAGTCCTAGTTAAGCCCTGGTTTAGGTTCAGTTTAGTCCTGGTTTAGACCTGGTTTAGTCATTGTTTAGCCCTGGTTTAGCCATAGCTCAGTCCTGGTTTAGATTCACTTTAGTCCTGGTTTAGATATGGTTTAGTCATAGTTTAGACCTGGTTTAGATTCACTTTAGTCCTGGTTTAGATTCACTTTAGTCCTGGGTTAGACCTGGTTTAAATTCACTTTAGTCCTGGGTTAGTCCTGGTTTAGATTCACTTTAGTCCTGGGTTAGACCTGGTTTAGATTCACTTTAGTCCTGGGTTAGACCTGGTTTAGATTCACTTTAGTCCTGGCTTAGACCTGGTTTCGTCATGGTTTTAATCCTGGTTTAGAATCAATGTATTCCTGGATTAGATTCACTTTAGTCCTGGTTTAGATTCACTTTAGTCCTGATTTAGTCCTGGTTTAGATTCACTTTAGTCCTGGTTTAGTCCTGGTTTAGATTCACATTAGTCCTGGTTTAGATTCACTTTAGTCCTGGTTTAGATTCACATTAGTCCTGGTTTAGATTCACTTTAGTCCTGGTTTAGATTCACTTTAGTCCTGGTTTAGATTCTCAATAGTCCTGGTTTAGTCCTAGTTTAGATTTGCTTTAGTCCTGGCTTAGTCCTGGTTTGGTTTTGCTCGTTTTACTTCTTCAGAGATTGTTTTTCATTGCCTGTCAAAAGCTAACTCCTCTCCCGGGGCTGCGTGAGGGTTTGATTCCCACTGACACCCAGTTAGCGAGCGCTCAGGGCTCTGTGTCGCCTCCACTTTGTTTGTTTGAGGTAAACTTTTGGAAATAGTGCTTTGAGATCTCTCACAGCTCAGACACAGATACTGGATGGAAGCAGCAGCTCCTAAATTACACTGTCCCCCAACCAGACAGAAATGGATTCTATCTCCGACTGAGGTGGACAACAGATGGAAGAAATAAGTCCAAAATAACCACTGATATGCTCTGTAGGAGACAGAGACGAGGAAAGACCATGGCTCTCGAAAATGGGTTCAAGCTGTTGTCTTTGCTGTGTTGTTATGTCAAATACAGGCTGGAAGATTTGCAACTGAGTATATGCAAAAAATCAGAGTTGGCCATAAATATATTGTATCTCAGCAACAGAAAAGCTATCACACCTGAAGTCTTGTTTAGAGACTTCGAATGTTGCAAAAACCACTAAATCACAAAAAAGAAAAATCCCCCAGCGTCTTCTGAGAAAATACCACTAGTGCCACCAACCTGGAGCAGTGGACCAGAATCCAGGTCAGGATCTACACCAGGAGGATTCACCAGCATGCTTGTGATTATGGGTAAATTAAGTATTCACTCCACTCCTCCAAAGATGTGTTGATTCCCATATTAGGCCATTTTTAAATAATTACTAGACAGTTACTATATACAGTGTGATAACGACGATATTATGGAACCACGTTGGTCCGCAGAGCCTAGCTGAGAACACGATAACTCAAAAACGAATTGCCGGAACAACATTTGCACACAGGTACATACCATAAAGATCTTTTTCAACTGTTGACAGCCTCTAACGTGCACATACTTTGCCCGATTAGGCTCAAACCTGAAACACCTAACCCTAACCCCGGCCCTGAACACATCTGACCTGTATGTAATTTACCTCTATAGCGCCCCCTAGAGACTGAAAGAAGAATTTTAGTTTTAGGGAAATGTACAAAATTTGTCAAAAATCATTCTTCACAAACATCAAAAAAGTCAGACCCTTCCCAAGTTTGTCATGGTTTGGGGGCGGGGCCTCTTAATTGCTCGTTAACATTATTAAAACCCTTAGAAATCGCACAATGTCTGATTAAGGTGCCTGTTGGTGCTAGTTGTGGCAGACGTATGGGGCAGACGTATGGGGCAGACGTATGGGGTAGACGTATGGGGTAGACGTATGGGGCAGACGTATGGGGCAGACGTATGGGGCAGACATATGGGGCAGACGTATGGGGCCGTTTCGCCGATATACACCTTGCTGTCGGGGACGACAGC
>JAVQKC010035014.1:0-11066 GCA_036025475.1 Philypnodon macrostomus
ACACACACACACACACACACACACACACACACACAGACTTCACATACACACACAGGGTTCACATACACACACAGACTTCACACACACACACACACACACACAGGCTTCACATACACACACAGACTTCACACACACAGGCTTCACATACACACACAGACTTCACACACACAGGCTTCACATACACACACAGGCTTCACATAGACACACATGCTTCGCATACACACAGGCTTCACATACACACACAGGCTTCACATACACACACATGCTTCACATACACACAGGCTTCACACACACACATGCTTCACATACACACACAGCATGCAGCGCAGTGCTCCACGTGCACCAGCGAGAGGGGATTTGCCCGGACACGTAGAGCACTCGGACCACACTCGAATGAGGCGTAAGACCTGGATCACATACGTTTTCACATTGTCTATTGGTAGTGCTCTGTAAACTCCTTGAAAACAGTACATCTTTACTCTCCAGGTTAGGTTCGACCCCAGACCACTTCAGTCTGTCTGACCAAAGACCACGTGTTTGGTCTTGAACGTTTGAGGTTTTATATCTGAGCTAGGCTTTGGAAGAAACACCCTGAGCCTGTGCAACTGTGCAAAAAGAATAATCTAAGACATGTTTGTTTACACTCATTCAATATTACTAAGTCCAGGTTAAGCATGGGTTATAGTATGTGTGTGAGGTATTATATGGATTGTAATGTTTGTAGTGTTATGGCTGTCATGAATGCAGAGCAGGGGTATCTAAAATGTGGACCAGGGACCACGAGCCCAAAAACGGCTCATATGCAAGTGCTTTATGTGGCGTTTATAAAGAGAAAAGTCTCTCTATAACGCCATGACTTTAAGGAAATAAACATAAGTTGATGGTGCCAAAAAGCTTTCAGCCATACTTTGTGTTGGCCCCAAGCCCAGGTAAATGTGTAAAAAAACCTGTACCAAATGTGAGTGGTCTTCCTCATTTAGTATTAAGTCCATTATTCAGTCACACATTGTTGGTGGTAAACTATAGCTTTGTAGCCGTGGCAATGGCCGTACATAGACAATTTTGGTGAAATGTCTTGCTCAAGTACACAACGGCCATTTAAACTTTGAGTGGGAATCGAACTGCTGACCTACCTGTTAACGGACATACTATACTTTATACTACCATTTCGCCCACCCCTAGAGTAGCCTTTGATGGTGATCTCCACTTGTCAAACACTCTCTTCATCTGTCCAGGACTGATGCCTGTCTGAAGCCTATCCCTACCCCACTAGAGCCGCTGTATAGACATGGATACTATCTCGTGTTAAAGAGCGCCCGGGCCGTGAGAGGAAACAGGTTTTGGTGCAAGAGGTCCCTCTAGGAGCGGGCCGGGGTGAGAGCGGAGGCCTCGCGTTGCCTTTGCGCGCAGAAACTGTCAAAGCCGATTTTCCTCTGCCTCCTCTCGTCCGGCCCGAGACGGAGGAAGCATCGGTGTGATCTATGAACCTGCATGAAAATCAATGTGGGCAGCCCAAACATGAAATCGATGTGGCTGGCTATAGCTGAGGTAGAGGTGGGATGGTGGGGTGTACTACACTGTAAAATTGAACTATTTACATTGCATTACATTAAAAACTTGTTTTGGCAGCATTTTTAATTTACAGAGCTATAGTCATAATCATCAGATCTGCATAATTGTATCTTTCTATAATAGTCATTAGATTTTCTTACAAGACTTGTGACCTGACCCCGAAAACTCTATGGAAAAAAGACACTGGCTAGGTGCAGCAATTCTCACAAGGCTAATATTTCACCAAGAAAGCGACCTCAAAGCTCATTACGGTATCATTTATCATCAGTTTCAAAGGCTTTTTGAAGTAATATTAAAATTGCAGTATCTGATTTTGTACGTCTATGGTTAAAAGTGATGCGCTCCCCTTTCCCCATTCCTCTCCTTCTCGTCCCTCTATCACGGTCTCACACAAACCAGGAAGTTGTTGTTTTGGGGGTCTTTCACAAAAAAAAAAACTGTGATTAAGCAGTAAATTTTTTAATCACTCATAAGCTTGTTCACATTATTCCTGATAGCTTTGTACTTCTTGAAAAAATAAATAAATAAACCAATCAGAGCGCTCCTGTCCTGTGGAAACATGTGATTGGTTGAAAGCAAGTGCGCTAAAGCAAAAACACTTATAATACAGAGGGTCTCAGAGTGTCATGTTTTCTGCACTATTGAAAATGTAATTATTCCTGCTCAAATACAAAGTAAAAATATCAGGTACTGCAGCTTTAACTTGTGAAATTTTACAGTTTATTGATTGAGGTGGGGCGGATGAGTTCAGCGAAGTCTCCCGGTGTGGGACGCTCTCCTCCTGAGCCGGGGCCACGCGGGGGAGTGGAGGTCGGCCCACAGTGGGAGGGGGAACAGAGGGGTGAAGCCAGCTCATGTAGTATCATGGTAAAAGTGTACAGAGAGTTCGACCAATAGGGGGTTTGCAACTAGTGCGGACCGATGCACGAGTTTTTAGGATTAAAGCTTCCTCCAAAACACATCATTTTGTGCCGTTTTCAAGTCAAAAAAATAACAAGCCCTCAGGGTAACAGTAGAATTAAGTTCTTAAGAAAGTGAAAAACATTGGCAATGTTGGTATGCAGAATTCTCACATGCAGACTTCTGCCCGAAAGATGTGTGGTAAAATGACCCCCATATTTTCAGATATTTTATATTCATTCCAAGTTGGAACAAGATGTCACACGCTGATAGCTTCGTTTTGACAGATACATTAACTGGTTTCTCTGTAAAACACAGTTCACATTTCAGATAACCATTCCAAACCTTCACTACGGTCTCTTTGGCACATGAATATTACACTGTCTTGTACTGAAATCATTTGTATTCAAAATCTATTCAATGCCTTTTATTCAAACTCACCAGTTCATAATCCTTTGTCTATGGTAACATTCTTCTGAAATGAAATTAAATCAGTTAATCTTCCATGCATTTTCTCTTAATTAACTATACAATAAATGATGCAAATGCTAACTAGAGCTGGTTAGGTTCTGGAGATCTACCTGACAGACGGCATAGTCACAGGAAAACAAAAAGGAAGCATTGGCTCGTATTGAGATTTTGGTGGAAACACATGTGAAGGATATTATTGAGCCTACCTTTAGCCTCCCTTTAAGCTGTACACCTGCCAAAATGGATTTTTACAAAATGAGTGGAAGCCTGAGATCCTCCTTGTGGCCATTAGTTTTGCACCGGTTAATGCTTCACTGTCTCCGATGCGCCGGGTGCGGTCGGCTACGAGGCAAGTTATAGATTACTGCCTTCAGTGAGTGAATATGCTCAAAACAAACAGTTTGATTGGCTGTTTCTATTATCGAGGTAAATGTAATATGCATCAAACTAAATTATGATTGACAGATGACAAGCCTAAACATACAATTATTGGCTTCTGAAAGATTTACACACTCTACTGAGTTTTGTGTTGTTAATTGTAGTTAATTTTAAAAAGTTCTTTAAGTTTGTGTCTGTAAAACTGTAAAACTGTACACAATCCCCATGTTTCTATGCACCCCAATAAAAAGAGGTTAATTAATATTGAGTAATGATACTTGATTTTTTAATTGTTCCCAGGGACTTCCTTGTGATCCTAAAAACATTGATTTCTTTATTTCTTTATTTATTTGTTTGTTTATTTGTTTATTTATGTATTTACTTTTACCAATTTGCCAATCTATTGCATTGCATCAGGCTATACCGTAAACTCTAAAGTAATTGTTTTAACTTTTGCTGACCAAAATTAACCATGTATTGACCAATTTTACTATGCTTTTGAATATTTGGTTGTACTAGCAATCATTGCTGACATGTGGTATAAACCAGGCTGTTAGATATTGGTAATAAAACCATTGTTCACTGTTATAATTGAAAACGGAACTAGAGCCCTGGTTCAGAACCAGGTATGCTCAGTATGTTCTATTTAGACGGTGCTGCATATTCAAAAACAACAGGAAATTTAAACAACGTTTTGGGGCCTAATGGTACTTTCATGTGGATGTCGGGAACTCAGGAAAACAGTTTTTTCAAGTCGGAACAACAACTCGGAAATTCGGGCAGGACGGAGATGCCCGAGATCCCTCTGTTGACGTCATTAGCATCATTAGCCATTAGTAGCAACAAGTTCATACACAGTATAAGACGATGAGACAGACAGAGGGGAGGAGCCAAGGGGCAATCCTGGCCAATCAGACTTTTGAGCCTGACATAGTGATGTTACAAGCCCTGCTTTTTAACCAATAGGAAAATGCAACTGCAATAGCCAATTAACCTAAAGAGAACAGCACTTTAGACACAAAAGATAAAGGAAAAAATCTGCAAAATGAATGCCCTATTATATTATTATTATTTATATTATTATAACAAAACTTTAGGGTTTAGTTACGCTTTACGTCACTCTAAGTGGATTTGTATACTGTTGGGGCAAAACACGGACATTCATTTTTTTTCTGTTAATAAAAATCTATGAACCAAGTTAAAAGGTGGCATATAATGAAGGGAATGGATCTTGTTGTATTTAGACACATCCTTCCTATTGACAGCGGTGACACAGCAGGTCGATGTAGCGTTTAAAGCAGGCAGCCGCCTTACTGTAAAGTCAGGCTTGTCAATAGCTCTGGCAGTGAGCTGACCCGTGTGGCCCCAGACAGCACAGAGCGGTGATTGATTCCTTATACAAGTGGGCCCGGTCGAAAGGTCTCTACAGAGGCAGCCGTGTGGCATTTCAGGAAGTGTTGAGCCTACAGGTCAGGGGTCTCCCGGCTACCCCCCCGGACCCCCACCCCTCCTGCGTCAACTGGGACAGTGGGGGGGTAGAGGGAGTAAGGAAAGAGAGGTGGGTTTAGTGCCATGGCAAATTTTGTAAAGGTGTAGTCTGTAAGTGTCCTCAAAAAAGACTATCTGACCCGGTTCTATGATGTAAAGTAGGTCGTCTGTACTCTGTAGAGGGGGGAGGGGCTAAAGTAAAACTCCACCTTCCCTGCTCTTCTCCTGTAGTTCCTTTTACTTCACAATCCTATCTAATGTAACCAGGAAAAGGCAGAAAATACAATCGTAGTTTTAATAGAAATATCCAGGCACAACATTGGCCTTATAAATGCAGCAGAATCAAACTGTTGGCGTACATGTCTCACCATATGGACTTCCGTCAGTTTAATCCTCAGGCAGGTTGACACACAATCAAGTGGAGTCTGGACAGTGGCGGATTTAGCAATTTCAGGGAAACAACACTTGATTGTCAGTCCACAGCATCAAGATGTCCCAACCATACACAACTATTTCACTATATTAAGTTGAATATTTACAAATACATATTTATTTTAGGGTTCATTTATGGGCCCCTGGATGCTTGGGGCCCTAAGCAGCTGCCCACTTTTGCCTAATGGTAGCGCCACCTCTGAGTCTAGATTTATTCTCTGTTACTGTGAATCCTCTCCCACCGCCCCAAAACAGGCTTGTTAGGAGATTGAGTGACTCTGTGTTGGCTTGATGTAAAATATTGCATCAGCTTTAAGACATTTTTGGGTTCTGTCTGTTTACAGCTCTTGGAGAGGACTAAAGCTCATCATAATTAATAACTCAAACATGAATGAAACAATACAAAACATTGGGTATGTGTTTAGAACATTAGAACATATTTAAAATCTCAGGAAACCCAATTGTGCACAATATAGGACTAAATGAATTAATGTGAGACTCATTAATAGCTGCTTACAGTATGTCTCAGTGTCAGCCCTGTGATAAGCTACTATACCTCTCCTTGGGCCCACAGTTGCTCAGACCACCTACACACCCCTAATGGGAATAAACCGTGTGTATATGTGTTTTTCTTGAATCAAAGTAACATTATTTTTGACCTGTGCCTATGATAATGCCGATAATGCTAGCAGACAGCCTGGGACACTACAGGCCTGTCACTCCCCCTGCCTCCACACCTCTGACTGACAGAACACGATATGAGCAGCTGCTGAACATGTTTACTTAAGGAGGGCACTTGTAGCCCATCACTCACTCACTCACTCACTCTATCCTGAGTCAGACCTGCCACAGAGCCCGAATGGTTGTTAGGTTTTCTCCTTCAGCTCAACCCTCAGCAAGTGGCAAAGTATTGCACTGGAATAAGGGGATGAAGTAAATCAACTAGAAAGATGTGCAAAAACAATCTAGAATGTCTTTTTTGCAATGAGCTAATGGAGCAAAATACAGCATCTCGGAAATGTGAAATAGTCCACGTGAGTAGAATGGACTGATCGACTTCAGTAAATTGAAACCATGACAACATTGAATGATTACTGCACAATTTGTGAAGAGAAGCAATGTTGCACTTTTTACCCTGTGGGATAAAATTTACAAAACATGCTCTATCCATGGTAGCAGGGGTGGGCAATTCTAAAAACAAATTGACCAGGGCCACATTGTGACCGGGGACTGTTGTGAAGGGCCGATCACCTGTCGAGATGAGTCCCTTATGTAATTGCATAACATTCTAAATCTAGGTTATTGCTCTCACATTGACCTGGCAAACAAATGCATTTTCTATAATGTGACACACAAATGTGTATTTCACTATAGCAAGGACCACACCACACCAACAATGGACGTTAGAGAGTTTATTGAAGGGATGACTAGATGAGGTGCTGGAGGATGCAGGTGATGATAGCTGGGTTAGCTGGCTTGTGGGTAAATTGGAGGTGTGGCTGAGGTGAAGTAGAGGTGTGGTTAACGTGAGGTGAAGGTGTGTTGTGGAGGTAGATGAGGTGTGGTCCTGCCCCTGAATCAAAAGCAGGTATACAGTACAATTCCTCCGATATGTGTTTTTACCGAGCCACACTTTACCCAAGTCTGGTATATCAATCTGTAGGCTAAGGTGTATCAAAATTATTCAGGGCCTGGTTTATGTGATGATGCAAGCTAATGTATTATGAGGTATGATAACATCCTAGTGTGTTTTCCTGTATTTTGAGTCTGTATTTTGACTGTGAGCTCTCACAGCAGCTCTCTGTTCCTCAACATTGTCAGAGCTGTATTGTTTTCGTGGCATTGCAGCCGGCAGCTGGTTGGTATTCTGAGCGCCTCTCTGCCCGCTGTGTCTGGAGCGTGCAGCGGCCGGGGCATCCTCCAGGTTAGAGCAGGGGTAAGGGGGTTTGCCAGAAGCGTTGCCCCCAGCAGACTGAGCCCTCACTGGGCACGGCTCTCTGATCTGCCCCCCTCCTCCTCCCCATGCCTGAGACAATACCAGACTATTGATATCTGTGAAACACTAGTCTAGCCTCACTTTTATTTCACATTTTTGATGTTTTTTGGGTTTAAATTTCCAGAAATTTCAAGCGGCTTATATTTTTCTTTTGGTATGTGAGGCTGCAGTGTTAGGAGGCAGAATGAAAGCGTAGGACAAGGAGAGACAACTATGTGCCTGCGGTAGTGTCCTTCAGGGTGATGGAGGACAGTGTCTGAGCTTTGATCATGGTCAACCCACGTCCATCTGGGTGCCCCGATGCCAGGGGCACTTTGCCAGTCTACTTAGTACCACGGATGTCAAATCCTCCACTGGGGACATGTCAGCCAGACTTGAAACATGAACTCAATTGGGGTAAAGTACCCTTCAACTCTTTTGGCTTGTGTGGATCTGACCCTTTCTGCAAAGAATTAAATTATCCCAGGCTCTCCATAAAGGACATAGTGTAATGATGCCATAACAATTACGGGTGTGAAGCAGGCCTGGCAGCTCATCTCTCCTCTTGCCCAAATGAAGGCCTTTATTAGCCCAGACAGGCTCCTCCTCTGCATACAGCTCCATGGTGCCATTGAGTTAAAGGGCAACGTGGAGGAGCCACACTGCCCTTTACTACCACCAAATGAGGGGCCTAATGAAGGCCACAAGCAGCACAACTATATATAGCCGTAATGACCAGAGCCTAGAACCAGGATTCAACTCTTATTTGTGTTGTTTTCTCAGCCAGCTGTAGCCTTTATTGCACGGATAATTGTTCCTCAGAGAAGGGACCATTTTTCAATAGATCTATTGGTGGAGGCATAATATGGCAACATGGTGATCAGGCAGCAATAGTGCGCACAAGGGACTTTGCCGATGTGCACAATGAGTTTTTACAGAAAAGAGTTTAAAAGTGCACATCTTTTGTTTTTGTATGTCACTGGTCCCTTAAAGATGAATTAGTCCAAATAACCTTCTTAACGGTTATTATTATGTTGCATCAACAAAATACTGACATATGAAGAATATTGTTGGGCCTGGAGTAAAAAAGAATGGTTCAGAAAAGCTGCTATGACTTAAAAATTCTAAATCTCACACATTATTTTGCTCATGTTACTTCGCAATGACTGACATTCCATTCACTTTCAAGAAGTGCCTTTAATTCATTATTAGGCTTTATTATCTACATTGTTTGAAGCTAAATCTTGTGATTTTCAAACCTCATTTTCTGTAGAACATCTGGATCCATCAGAATTTGTGGACCTTCTTGGTCTATTATGCAGAAGCTAAACATATATATATTTCCGATCATCAGCATCTTTATTTTAACTATGGACTGTATAATAGTGTGTCATTGGTATTCTGGCATTGTCCACCCAGCTGTATGCTGGATATGCAGCCCACTGTACCAATGCGTGTCAATGTGAATCACATGTTGACTGTGCACGTACGCTCTTATGCAAGAAACATTGCAAGTTTCTGCTGCGACCACAACATGCACAGATGTGCTCGTGCATTATGATGCGGGCGGTGTCTCTGGCCTGCTGCATTATGCATGGGGCTCAGGGGAGCCTGGCCAGTGGAGTGTAGAGAGAGGCCCAGGAGCGAGCCACTCTGTCGGACACATGTCAGTGTAGTCGTAGCACCTCCAACCAGCCTCACACACATGCACTAGAACACGCAAACACAATATTGTATACACACTATGAACACACACACCACTCAGTAGCCTGACAAATGTGTAAACAGGCTCACTCATCCGCAGCCTGTCAGACAAAAGTCAATGTGATCCGCCTGTGTGTCTTCCACACTTTGTGAGCGGGTTACGCTCATGCAAAACAACTGCACTGTGCCGACATGACGGACATATGATCAGTCTGTTACAGAGAGTGGGGCTGAGCCTGATGCCATTTGTGTTAATTATGTGCAACACTCACATGCTGTCGAGCCTCATTACTCTGCAGGTACTAATTGGCCTCTAAAGGTGCAGGGAGTGGGTTAAACTCCAAAAAATGAATAATTCTTTTGATGTTGAGCAGCATCATGGCTGTTGTGCAAAAGTCAATAAAAGGTGTTTGCAAATGTGTATGGTTGATGTGTGTGCAGTGTACAGTGCCCACATGAGGAGCAGGTCTAAATACTGTATGTGTGTATCTGTCACACTGTTATAGTTCAGCCCGATACCGTGGAGCTGTTGGAGCAGACAGACAACACGATGGCCCGGTGAGAACCATATGGAAATTTCTTACACTGTTTGTTTACACTGCCTTGAAGCACATGCCTGCTCACTGGCTGGCTAATGCACACAGGTAAAGCCAGCGTATCACCCACCGCCCGCTACCGGTTTGCCCCGAAGGCCTGCCCGCTGCGCCTCCAGCCTCATGGACAATAGATGCGTCCAACTGTCAGCAGCCTAAGGTGAAAGTGCGTCAATGAATATGAAATAGAGAAGGCCACTGTACATCAACAGACCAGAGCACAAGGACAACAATTACTGCTGTGTGCTGGCAGTGTGTAAAGACTGAACCGCACTCACACAAAGATACAGTATTTCGACATTGTATAACAAGGCACATAGGTGTCTGTAGTGGAAGACATCTTTTTACAGCAACAGCCAGTAAGTGGGATATATTAGGAGCAGGGCTTGACATGAACTTTTTGCTTACTGGCCATGGTGGCTAGTCCTTTTTAAAAGTTACTATCCTCTTGTTTAACTAGCCAGAAATTATATCTTTTATCTTGAAGCCTACTTAATTTTTGTTGATTCTGTTGATTCTGTTGATTCTGTTGATTCTGTTGATTCGGGGAGGCAGTGGCACAATGGGTAGGCACTCGTCCTGCAACCAGAGGGTGGCCAGTTTAAATCCCTGTCTGTGCCCCCGGGCAGTTGTGCATCCATGTTATCCATTATTATTATTATTTTCATGACTCACAACAAATTGTGGGTGTACATTAACATGGCATCAGAAACCCTCTAAAGTTAAAATACAATGTATACATATAACCCAACTGTGGCCACAATTTAAATCTACCAGTGTTTGGCTAGTTGGTTAGTTGGCTAGTTGGCTAGCTGGTTAGTTGGCTAGCTGGTTAGTTGGCTAGCGCTAACGTCAAGCCCTGATTAGGGCTTGATTTGTTGTTTGATGTTGTTGAGTTGGTCTGAACTTTTTAGTTACTTAGCACATGTTACAGTTAAAGACAGTTAAAGGTGCCAACCATACTACAATGATTTATTTTGTTCTAATTTATTATCTTGCTAAGAATACCTTTGTTTCATTTATTCCAAAACCACCTGTTTATGTTAGACCAAAAACTGACTGAACTACTGGTCCAGGTGTTCCAAACCCCTGGGACATCTGTTACTGCTGTCCACTGTATAAAGGTTAGGTAATATATTGTAACTATAACTAGACGATTCATCCCCTTAGAATTATACTTTTGAATAAATCCACTTAAAAAGTCAAGTCTAGGCTTGACAGTACAGATAGAACATTATATTTTTACATATGAAGAGCTCAAAAATGAATAAAACTCAACAAAACACAAATGTAGGAATATGTAATTAGCTCAATTTTGCCAAATATATCAGGTAGATGGGGTTAAATAACACTTCACATCACAATCAACAACACATTGTCTTTTACCATAGTTATATACAGCTGATTTACCATTGTTCTGGTTCTGATTTCATTTGCAAACAAGGCCTGTGCTGTCGTCCCGACAGCAAAGTGTATATCGGCGAAAACGACCCCATACGTCTGCCCCGTACGTCTGCCCCGTACGTCTGCCCCGTATGTCTGCCCCATACGTC
>JAVQKC010035019.1:0-10844 GCA_036025475.1 Philypnodon macrostomus
TTTGAACCCTTATAATACAGCCCACAGAGGGTCTCAGAGTCTCATTTTGAACCCTTATAATACAGCCCACAGAGGGTCTCAGAGTCTCATTTTGAACCCTTATAATACAGCCCACAGAAGGTCTCAGAGTAACTTGTACATACTTTGCCCGATTAGGTTCAAACCTGAAACACCTAATTACACCCTATAGTGCCCCATCTAGACGGAAAGAAGAATGTAGTTTTAGGGAAATTTTTCAAAATTTCTCAAAAAACATTCTCCACAAAAGTTGAATAGACCCTTCATATGTGTGTCATGGTTTGGGGGCGGGGCCTCTTAACTGCTTGGTAACAAAAACTCAACAAGAATTCACACTATCTGATTAAGGTGCCCGTTGGTGCCATAGCAGTTGTGGCAGACATATGGGGCCGTTTCACCGAAATACACACAACAACGTAGGCCTTGTTATATAGATGACTACTTTTTACTTCTTCTTTAGTAAGATTCTATTACTTGAGTAAAGGTATTGTATACCCACCTCTGTCTGGTAAAAAAAGATGTTATATCTTGTCTGTGTGGAGCTTTACTCACAAGGAGGCAGCTGGGACATTTTGGGTAGGTAGAAGTCATCCCGTAGGTGTTTGAGAGGGTCCTGTTGATCCAAATAAAGAGGGACTTCTACAGAGGTGGGACTACAGCCTAACATCTGAGCCACCCTCTCCACTGTCTGTGCTGGGGTCAAGCCTAAGAACTCATCCATACTGTCCAGTCAGGAGGTGCAAGGCTGGGGAGGACACACAGTCTAAGTTAGAAAAACATTTGATATTGAACAACCATGGTCCAACTCAGAAAAAGTGGCACAAAATGTCTGTCACGTTTCTTATTACTCAATGCTAGGATTCCACAATATGAGAAAAACATTTGATGGCGGACATTTTGTGATTTTGTGATTTTCTCATAACGTATTGCTCGGCAATCGGAAAAGTGGCACAAAATGTCCACCAGCAATGCAAACATTTTGTGACACTTTTCTTATGACTTAATGCTCCTGCTGCGCCATATTAGAAAAAAACATTTGATATTCGATAACTATGTTGAATATCACAATATTTTTGCAATTTTGCAAATGGTTCATCCTTTTTCACTTATTTCCATTAGTGATCGCAGATGACAGTGAGTGTGGTGACAATTGTCAATTTTTTGCAGGGTTGACCAAGAGACATACAATAAAAAAGGACAATACACTGACATCTATTCACTAGCTAACAATTCTGGTAACGTGCATATCTTTGGATAAGATCACTCTAATTCCAAAACGTTTATGCTGGTGAATTGAAAAGTTGAAAAATGTACTTTAGTTTAGTTTTATATTTATCTTTATGGGTTTATGGTTTGAACTGCGGCACTGGGACCTAGTTTGTATCATATTTTGATCATGATATTGGTTTGAGCATTTGTAAAGCCCTAGCATGTTTTTATTGTCTAATTGATCCATCAGTGCAGGCTACAGAGGTGACTGTATAATTCCATCTAGAAAAAGTACCTTAGGCTGTGTTTTCATATCGGTCCTCTCAAATTTGGACCGATAGGTGGGTAGAGTAGCCAATAATGTTACTCAAGTAAAAAGTACTCATTCACATAATTACTCGAGTAAGAGTAGAAAAGTACTAGTGAAAAAACTGCTCAAGTTCTGAGTAACTGTTTGAGCGTAATGTCAGATTATCTGTTTTTATTTTGTTTTCTGGCAAAAAAAACAAAACAGATTTTGATATTTTCAAAAGATAAACTAAAAACCTATATAATATTTTCAAAAATTAAGGCACAAAGAACAGAATTTCCACATCATCACATTTTTTTGAGCGTAATGTCAGATTATCTGTTTCATTTTGTGGTAAAAAAAAATCGGGGAAAAAATTATACGATTTTACTCAAGTAAGAGTACAGTTACTTCCAAATATTATTACTCAAGAAAAAGTCAAAAGTATTGTGCAGTAAAGCTACTCTATGGAGTACAATTTATTAATAAAGTAACTCAAGTAAATGTAACTGAGTAAGTTTGTAAGTTTGGAGTAGGTGGGCCAAACAGTACACTGAAAATCACATAATGAGTTTTTCACTTTTTGGGCTTGGGCAAAAACTGTGCACAATGAGCAAGAGTTAGTTTTACAAGGTTTTGGTGAAATCAGCACATACATACACACATACATACAGTTTCCAGTTAAGTCTAGGTGTTAATGTCTGAGTAGGGCTATTGTATTTGATTGAATAGTTACTCACAGTAGTGCCGCGGCGGGGGATCAGACAATGAAGGCTCCTCTGCTGAAGTGCTCTTTGGCCTGACAGTGTACAACAGGTTAATCATTCACATCAACGCAAACACAAACACAAACTTTAGTTCACCCCAGGAACATTAGGAAGAGAGACAATCATCTACACTTCCACCACAGGAAAGACATTCCAATCATCTCAATAATGTGTTATTTTTCATTCAATATGGAGCTGTCAACCGGTTTAAGACCATCAACAGACACTTTTAAAGTTTGTTAACAGAACAAGAAGAATAGTGAATGTATTATTTTCTTACCTACCTCTATTACATGTACACATTAGTAACAGTTAGCTTTTTAGATGATTTTGAGGTTTTACTGGACTTCTTACAGAAATGTTAACAACAAAATCTATCACCACAAAAGTTAACTCACTTTTACCTCATGTGTGTGTGCATTAGGTGTGTGTGCGCGTCATGTGTGTGCGCGGCGTGTGTGCGCGTCATGTGTGTGCGTGTCATGTGTGCTCGTCATGTGTGTGCTTTGTGTGTGTCATGTATGTGTGCGTCATGTATGTTTGTGTCATGTGTGTGTGCGTCGTGTGTGTACTTTGTGCGTGTGCGTCGTATTTGTGCGTCGTGTGTGTGCATCATGTGTGTGTTCCTGTTCCTGTTCAGGAGTAAATTTTGTTACCATTTTTGGACTCCCTTGGTTGCTGTTTCCTAAAGCTTTAAATTAAAGCTTTCCTCTACACAGTGTATTTTGGTTCTCTGCCCTTGCTTCTGTCTCCACCACATGACAAAAAATTAGTGTATCTGTACAATAGTAACTAGGCCTATGATGTTGTATATCGGAGAAACAGCCCCATACGTCTGTCACAGCTGGCACCAACGGTCTAATCAGACATTGTATGATTTCTAAAGGTTTTTATATTGTTAACAAGCAATTAAGAGGCCTCACCTTCAAACCATTACAAACATGGGAAGGGTCTATTTGACTTTTTTGATTTGTCTGGATGTTTGTGAAGAACGGTTTTACCAAATTTTGTAAAATACCCTGAAACTACATTCTTCTTTCAGTCTATAGGGGGCGCTATACCGGTAACTGCCATCATATTGGTCATATGTGTAAAGATCAAGATTTCAAGTGGTACAGTCAGCTGGTTTGGAAAACTGACTGAAATATAAATCACTGATTAGTCTTCGATTAGTCACACTAGCAGGTCAGATCAGGGGCGTGTCCACTCTCTGGTCTCACCCCAAGTTATTTTTGAACAGTTGGCTGTAAGACAGGCTTGTAAGATCTTAGCAGAGACTTGACATGTATTGAACTCCGAGTATGAAATACCGCAGCCTGGTAGAAGATACAGGATTCCTTTATGTAAGAGGAATAGATAATCAAACTGGTAAATGAATCTGAATGTGAAGATACTGTGTGAAATGAAGCTTAATCGCAAATTCAACTGGAAGACTAATGGCAGCTACTGCATTAACCGTTCTACCTCTCAGCCGGCTGCTTTCAAACCTCCCAATCAACCACATATCCGGCTCCCCCGCTTATGTGTGACCCACCTCCGCCCCATCACCACCTGAACCACCTGAAATGCCATCAGGTTTTTCTGGTTGTATTGGCATATGGGTGTGTTTTGTGTTTATATATGTATGCAGCTGACCCTTACTCCAAAACAAACTTCTCCTTAGAAAGACAAATAATGTAAACTTTTTCTTTTTTTTAAATGTGGCAAATACATTTTAGGCGACAATGATTTATTTGGGATGCAGCAGATTGACCTTGCCGTGTGATATCTGTGTTTGTTAAACTTCCTGCAGGTTTGACTTTCTCACAAATGAGGCTGGACTTTTCTTCGTTCCTTTTGGTGGAGCTCTGATTATTTATGTGATCACCATTACAACTGATGTAGCAGCTACTCTCAGTATTACCTTTGTAGATGAGCAGATATGCATTGGGGGGGCCTGTGGAGACACTTGGGAGTTAATTCTGATGTAGCAAAAATAAAAAAATAAAAAAACTGCTATATTAAACATACATTTTTTTCATTGGGGCTTTAGCCTGCAAAAAGAAGTGATGTTTGGTGAATGTTTTATTTTATGAAACATTAGAATTGTTTCTCTTACAGACCTTCTTCACATTCTGGTCACTGAATTCCCACCACGTATTGTCTATAGATGACTGAATGTTGGCTGTATAGTGTCCTCCTGACAGTCCAGCAATGTGGTTCACTACACCACAGAGAGTATATGTGTCAGCCTGCACACACACACACACACACACACACACACACACACACATAACAGTATACACACAGACACTGTCAGAGGGACATACATTTGAATTCACATGAATAAATATTGCTGACTTTAATTCTAATGTCGCCGACAGTTGCACTTTACGGTCAGATTTAAAATAGGACCTGTTTTTTAAGTCAATGCCAAAATTTTTCAGAAGCAGAACCAGAATCCTATGCGGCTTAGTCAGCTCACATCTCTAAAACAAGAGACCCTCAGTCAGTACACTGATAGTTTTTAATGAATTTCTAAAAACTGTCATGGCAGTAAACATTGCCTGCACTGAGGTCCTTCCATTAAAACATCTTTTCAAACCCGTTTCTCTCTAATTAGTTTGGACACAGCTGATCATCTTAGTCTGTGGACTGTACCAACCACACTGCTGCAGTCAGAGAGGCCCAGTGGAAGAGTCCAGAACTGAGATGCTTCCTCGTTGATGCAGTGTCCCATTGTGCATTCAATTCTGTCTGTTATCTCTCCACAGAAAGGCTGCACATACACGAGAGCACACTGTTGGAGCCATCTCAGAAAGTGACTGTTTCATGTGTTTTGCACACTGACCTCAGAAACAGCAGGACTCATGTTCTTTAGAATCAGTTCCCGATACTGAGCTGCATCACGTTGTACATGAACTGTCAATAAAATAAAAAGTGAATGATTACAAACGGCTTCATTATAGATGGATGAGTAAATCTGGATTTGATACCATCAATCTGAAGATGCCTGGTAATGTCTTCTGTTCCACATTCTCCTTCCTTCAGTTTTTCAAACAGCTTTTTCATAGCTTCATCTGTTTGACTTAAAGTTTGCTTATTTCTGTCCAAAATCTGCTGTATCTCTGATGTCATGAACAGAACTTGTAGGACACTGTTGAGGTAACAGGTCGCCCCCTGATTTCAGGGCCATATGGAGCTAGAAGACCACATAAGGAATGTAAATGTATAAAACATATAAGCCTGTGATGAGTTCAGTTCAGATCCGTACCTGTTTTTTCTTTATCTCTTCTGAAAATTCTTTTCATGATGTAGACAACTGGCCTCAAGAATAACCAGAGGAGACGAGTACAAAATCTACTAAAAGATAATGTATGCAATGCTGCTATTAAATATACCTGAAAACCATGCAACACCATTGCTATGGCATTGGGTCAAGCTACAGGGCATTGTTTACATGTTCTGTAAGACAAACACAGTCTACTTTGAATAGGTAGAAGGTAATAGTTAGTAAAGTTAATGTAATGAAGTGTAGATGAATGGTGGAGATACTCACATAAAGCTGTTCATTGGAGATACTCAGTGAAATGCTCTTCACCCACAAGCTTGCATGACTTCCTGTTTAACTTTGAGGTTTTCCTGAGACCGGCGCTGAAGTCTTGTGATCAAATTTTGTGCTTTATATAATTTACCACACAATGCATCTAATGAATTTGTGTTCAAGGTGTAGTTCAGCGAAACTCCCACATACATCCAACCGGCACCTTAACCAGACATTGTGTGATTTGGGGGACCTGACACCACCTTCCAGGGTCTCACCTTGATGTACAATACGAAGATCACAATCTAACGGATCAAAAAAATTAAATGAGAAGGAATAGTCTCACACTATTAAACTTTCATCAGTGGGATAGCATTGACCTGAGTGAATCTAAATGTGGACATACCTATGCCCAGTTTTTTAATAATTTTCACTCTCAGTTGCTTGACGGTAATAGTCTTCATCTCAATCTCAGTCTCACAAACATCAACAATTTCATCTTTTCCTTGTGGAGTGTTGACTCAGAGCTGGATGTTCATTGTCACAGGAAGAAGTCTGCTGAGTGATGTGTCTTTTATTATATAACTGAGAAAATGAAAGAGAAACTGTTCTTGTTATTGTCCTGTGTGGATTTTGTAGGCGAGAATGTGGGGTCTAAATCGACAAAGGAGCCCAATCGGACAAATGATGAACAGGAAACTGAAAAGTGTTACAACCCTAACAATACTACTCTGAAATTTGTTGATAGAGACGACGAACATTCAGTAAACAACAAGTAAATTCAGCACGTCACAGATCTTTTCCTTACGGTCTGGAGTCTGATGAGTTTGGCAGGAAAGAGCAAATACTGTCTGACTCTTTCTCTGAGACGGTTGTCAGGGTTGTAAAAAACATTTTTTACTGAGGACCATGTTTCCAAAACGTATATGATTTCACCAAAAGCCTTCGGTTGTATCTGTTTTCTGGACACACATGTTCTGTCAGGGTTCGTGTTCCTCTATAATATAACCCCCCAGAAAAGTGGAAAGAGATCTTGTTCAAAATGAATGCTGTAAAAATGAGGTTTGGGCCAACTAAGAGGTGAGCCTGAGGGTCCGAAAAAAATGCTCTGCTTGCCGCTTTTGGTCCCTGGCCGTGGTTAGGGCACCCCTGTACACCAACGTGTGCCATTGTGCTGCATAACTAAGATTAAAATTTAAGAAGTATTTTGTATAACAATTTACCTACTAAATATAATTGCTTGAAAATGTATTTTACTGATTCAGTCCGTACAGTTTAACAGAAGTCATCTGAGAAAATGAATGAGACTTTAAGGTCCTCTGTGAGCTTATTTAGAAGGGTTTTTGTTTTAGAGCGAGGGAAGGATATGTTTAACCAATCACACACTTCCACAGGACAGGAGCCTCTGATTGGTCAAAAAAAAAAAAAAGCACACACATACACACACACACAGACACACATACACACAGACAGACACACACACACTCACAGACACATACAGACACACACACTCACAGACACACACACAGACACACACACACACAATCAGGTAGTCCAGCTTTAACATAACTAAAAGGGTTAATTATTTGAGTGTTAAACTATGGCCCTGTCATCAATCCACACACTACTAGAATAACTAGAATAAGTGAAATTATATGTTGTGGTTTCTGTTGAAAAACTGCCCTAATGCATTTATCTATGGCACACACTAATGGGGCAGCAATTGTGTTTGTGTACATGTATGCTTATCAGAATTAATTTGATTTGAACATTTACCATTTTCTGCTTCCCAGTTGAGTGTGTTGAATACCAGTCTAAAAGAGCGGAGATGTCCTGTGGTCACTCCGTAACGCCCATGTCCCTGACCAAGTGGTGTGAAAGGCAGTTGGACCAGGTTGGTGCAGACATGTTAAAATGTATAGAAATAAATAAACAGGTTTTGTACATAAACCAATTTTAAACGCCAAAAAGTACTGCAACTGATATCACACAAGGATCAGTTGATTACATTTTGGGAGTGAGCTGCCTTGGTGGGGGTCTGTGCTCTCTGAGCTCTTCTATTTTCTCCATGAAGTCAGTTGTTCGAATATTCTTCAATTCATTCAAACTTAAAACTACAATACATACAATAGACTGCATTTCAGACAGACAGTATTATTTATTTATTAGGGCTGGGACTATGGCGTGTTAATCTATGTTAATCAAAACACGTGTGGCTGCTCTATCTCTTTGTGAGAACAAGACACACAATTTTACTATTTAATAAAAAACATAATTAATCGCCATTAATTAATTACAAAGCCTCCAATTAATTATATTAAAAATTTAATTATCCCACAGACATATTTTGGTTTTCTATGTATTACATCAGGAGCTGCTTGGAAAAAAAAAACTGGTCAACATTCAGATTAGTGACATCTATACACATACATCTGACATGACAGCTATACAGACATTCAAAAGTCTTTGGCATTTCATGAGCAAATGGCAGTGTGACAATGTCAATCATAATAACATATAATATAATATAATATAATAGAAGAACACTTTTAGATTTAAAAAAAGTTACTTAAAAATGTAAATAATTAATTTTAATTAATTAAATCCTTTTAAATCCCTTGTCCTAAAGAAGCCAACTCTATTTACTATTTACATTCAAGTTTTGTATATTATAAATAGTATTTATAAATATACATTTTTACATTACCTTACCTTTCCAGACTATTTCATAAGTTATGTATATAGACCATTAAATGTTTGTAAACAGAATGTTCTAAATTGTAGAAGTGCGGCAAAATTGAAGCTGGCTGTAATACATTTTCTATGGAGGAATTAGCATTAGCCACCAAATGTCACTAATTATGAAAATGTGAATGCTAATTTCTCCATAGAAAATGTATTATGGTCTACTATTCAGATGACCAGAAATCTTAATGCCTTTTCTAGATTCTATAAAGCGGCAAACCGAAAATGTCCCACCATTTTGTGTCATTATGCTTTATTGACACAGTTGCTGAATTGGTGTCAGTTGCCAAAATCCTAATGCTAACTTTCCCATTAAAATACATTACAGGACACTTCACTTCATTCCAGAATCCACATAGAACATTCTCATGTCAAACATTTTAAAGGGTCATAATATAAGTGTGAGTTGGTGTAGAATATGATTCAAAATGGTACTGTGCCTATAAAGTAACACTGTCTCAACTTTATAGAGGAACTTAATCTGGTACAGAGACTGGGTTTTCTCCTGCTGTCCCGCCCTCAGGTCTCTTCTCTGCATTGTTATTGGTGGAGTTGGGAGCAGGCTGCGTTGTGACTGATTGCGTGGGTTCTGCCGTGGTCGAGTTTTCGTTCTCTTCCGAGTTTGTTTGTGAGGCCTGGTCGCTAGGTACCTGCCAATGAGAGGAGATAATAAAAATGACACTTCTTCTCCAGACACTTCCTGAAACATAAAACCAATTATCTTCATACTAAAATAACTCAATAACTCAAAACAAACCACAACACAGACAAAAAGACAAAATAAAGACATCAAAACTGTATTTATATTGACAATATTAATGCATTTATTGATAGGATTTGTATCATAAAACAGGCTGGAATTCTAATGTTATAATGCTATCTTTGTGTTTGATGTTTAATAAGCGTCTTTATGTAAAACTTTAAGCTGCATCATATCGGCGATATGGCGATAAAAATGGAATAGTCTAAATCTGTGAATGGTTGAATTGTGATACAGTGCATTCATTTATGCTCTGCTCTTCACCGTCATTTTTCCTGTAACAATGTCAGTGTTCATATTAATACAAATATAAAATTAATTGTATTCAGTATTATGATAAACACTGAATGGATTGTATGTACACTGAATTTGTAGTTAAACAATACAATTGGGATAAAATCAAAATGGTGATCTTAATAAAATTGTGATATATTTTTACCGAATCGCCAACCCCTAATTCAGAGACTTTTAGTTTCAGAACTAAAGCCTGCATAATATACGGTAAAATGATCTTTATTGCAATATTAGAAAATGCAGTAAGTGTACCACCAAAATCTAAATGCATCCCAATAATGCCACATACTGTTAAGATCATATTTCCCATTAGAGACAATTTGTTGTGACTTGTTTTAGACCACAATCAGTGAAACGGAACCATTTCTGCTTTATTGAACTTTGTAAAAATTTATGCTGCAATATTCAACATGATTATCTTTTCTCCTCATCTTGTGCAGCTCTAGTGTCTCCCTGTGTGTTTGTGGTGACTGATGTGTGATAATGGTGTCTGAATCCTGCCCTCTTGTACCCTGGCAAAAGACAAATGTAGCCCTTGTGTTGACTGGTATGACGTAGCCAAACGATAGTAAAAAAAAAAAAAATAAATTAAAAAAAATCGTGTTTTGGTTAAATTTTAATAAAGAATAGAAAAAGTTTTTATGAAGAAACATCACTAAAAGGCTTGTCGGTGTCTGCAAACCTAAAGCCCGCCCACTCATGGCAATACTGCCACATGATTGATTCGCACCACCGGTGGTGACAAAGTGAGTCTGTAAATGTACAAATCTGGTGAGAATCCAGTTTGCCACACAAGGTTAGTCGCCTTGTTTTTGGTGTACCTTAAATGTATGTTTAGATGTGCCAATAGTTTAGCCAAGTACTTTGATTTGGCCTGTGGATAAATTGTGCCATACAAATAAATGAAATGATGAAATAAATGAAGAAGTTACAATCAGATGGTGGCTTGGTTTCGAGCACTGGTTCTTAACCTGGGTTCGATCGAACACCAGGGGTTCGGTGACTCAGTATCAGGGGTTCCGCGGAGGTCAAGACACACAGGCTGTCCCCCAATTCAGGTTGTGCACCCTTAAGGGTGCATTTTAAGGGTGGTTTTCAGGGTGCGTACGTCACAAAGGCATGACTAGGGTGTCTCAATTCACCAACACGATTGAGGGCACTCAAAATGCACCCTTAAAATTTTAAGCGTGCATCTATGAAATTCAGAAATGTGTCCCAAAACATTGATGGTAGCAGCCA
>JAVQKC010035028.1:0-23428 GCA_036025475.1 Philypnodon macrostomus
ACACTTACTTTGGCAGAGAGCAATGAAACTTGGTACAGTGATTCTCCACAGTGTACCCAACATAAAATATTATTATGACCCCACCCTACAACAAACAGGAAGTCGGCCATTTTGGATTGGGATGTCAGGTATATTTTTGCCTGATTAGGTGCAAACCTGAAACACCTAAATATGATGGCAGTTACCTCAATAGCGCCCCCTATAGTCTGAAAGAAAAATGTAGTTTTAGGAAAATTAACAAAATTTGCCAAAAACATTCTTCACAAACATCCAGACAAATCAAAGAAGTCATAAAGACCCTTCCCATGTTTGTCATGGTTTGGGAGCGGGGCCTCTTAATTGCTCGTTAACAATATTAAAACCCTTAGATATCACTCAAAAAATGTCTGACTAAGCATTTGGGGCAGACGTCAGGGGCTGTTTTGCTGATATACACCTTGCTGTTGTGTACAACATGGTGGGCCTAGTTAATCTATACCACGCATCTATGTTAATAGGCAATCTCTATTCTTGTAGTTCAGCTCAGTGGTGATTTTCTGCCACTCCTGATTGACTGATGTGTTCCCAATAAAAAACAAACACTGGTTTCAGGCGACATTGTTTATTAAGCAGGACACATTTGGAAAGCTTGTTACATGCGCATCCTTGGGGCAAGTCTCACTCACACAGATATGTTCCATATTGAGCTCCATGTCTCCACTACAATGAATAATACATCTATTTCTCTCATATTATTTTGCAGAGGGGCCCAGATGTGAGTTTGATTGGTTCATAGTTCTTGTATATGTCCCTCAGCGCTCTGCATGGGAGATAGTAAAGATAATAGAGTCGTGTTTTCTAGCTTCATGATGGTCTCAGTGGAACAGAACAAATGGCATAAACCTTAAGGGTGTCATAAGTGCAGGTGAAAGCAGGTGATGAAATAGCATAATAAAGGAACCCACACGAGAATAGATGATGCATATTTATCTCACCATTGCACTTTTCCTGTAATATGTACCTACAGATGACTAAAAATAATACAATTCACTTAAGAAGCTTACCTTTTGTTGAATTTAGAATAATAAAACTGTCTATAATACCATGCAATAAGATTCACATTTTCACCGACTCCAGATTCCAGATGTGGAAAGTTGAAAGTGGAAGCCAGAAAGTGATGGCATGTGCTTACAGTCCATCCATCAACATCAGCAACATCATAAAGAGTTTTGAGTGCATGGACTTAAACAACCTAGACAATTATTAGACACTTCTGCAAACCACAAAAAGGCGTACGGCAGCAGTTATATGACATATCAATATCCATGTTATTTATGAATAATTTTGCTGGTATTCTACTGATTAAACGTATCCTGCTTATTGCTGTTAGAGGGTGCAGTTGACTTTACAGTACACCCGGGACAAAAAAAGCCAGTTAGTCGCAGGGCAGACGCAGGGGCATAAAAAGACAAGACAACCATTTACTCACACATTCTTTCACTATGTGCAGTTTAGATGCATATCTTTGGGTGATGAGAAGCTGGAGAGAATCCATGGCAACACAAGGGGAACTCGGCTAATCAAGAAACGATGCAGAAAATGAAAACCTGGCTCTCTGAATCTTAAATAGAGAATAGCCCAAAAACCTTTAATAGTCTAGGCCTATTAAGAGGACTTGGCTTATGGCCTGTTGTGGTCTATAGTCCACCAGTTAAAATGTCATCTTTAGATTTACGAATTAGCCTATTTATTTCTTTGTTGAATACCTTTCTCTGCACATGTTTGGATTATATTGAGCCTAGTTAAGTCAAATGACAACACATCTTCTGGAGTTTGTGCATTAACTCATTAACATTGACTCTCCTTGTCAAAGCACTGACTCCTCAGCTCTTCCTCAGTCTCAGGAGACATCCACCCCAGCAGTCAACCAGCCTCTAATTCTATAGTGGTGTGTTTGGCTTACTGCTAATCCCCTATTGGCTTACTTCAGCCATTATCCAGTCAGTGCTGCAGTTATTATGATCAAAAAGAGCCACCCTAAACCCAAAAAAGAACAGGCACACTAAAAATTGAAGTTTACTTTCAAAAGCAAAGTCAAACTTACATTGTTAAATTGCTCCACTAAATTTGTATTAACTGGCCAATGTCAAGTAAACCTTCAAAATCTTTATTTTGAATTAATCTGGTTAACTTTTGAAGTCCCTGTCAATGTTAGCCATTTCTAGTCGTTTTTGATTTGCCAAATTAGGTTCACAAAAAATGATAACTTCAGACTTCATGTGACTTCAGACTTCATGTGACTTCAGACTTCATGTGACTTCAGACTTCATGTGACTTCAGACTTCATGTGACTTCAGACTTCATGGGACTTCAGACTTCATGTGACTTCAGACTTCATGTGACTTCAGACTTCATGTGACTTCAGACTTCATGTGACTTCTGACTTCATGTGACTTCAGTCTTCATGTGACTTCAGTCTTCATGTGACTTCTCACTTCATGTGACTTCAGACTTCATGTGACTTCAGACTTCATGTGACTTCAGACTTCATGTAACTTCAGACTTCATGTGACTTCTGACTTCATGTGACTTCAGACTTCATGTGACTTCAGACTTCATGTGACTTCAGACTTCATGTGACTTCTCACTTCATGTGACTTCAGACTTCATGTAACTTCAGACTTCATGTGACTTCAGACTTCATGTAACTTCAGACTTCATGTGACTTCAGACTTCATGTGACTTCAGACTTCATGTGACTTCAGACTTCATGTGACTTCAGACTTTGCGTCACTAGGTATGAGTGTTTTGTTGGATCCTTTTTCTTCAAGGGCACAATCTGAAAATATTATAATGCAGATGGCCCCAGACATCTGTTGATGACATTATAATATGGATTACTTTGCCTATTCACCCCATAACCCAGGCTCTGTGTGAAGTAATGACAGTGTGTGAAATGCCATTGTGACGATTGAGACGTTTTTAAGGTGGATTGCGGTCTTAAGGTGGATTAAAGAGGGAATGCATGAGATGAATGTATTCCTGTAGAGTTTGTATTGAGAGCGTGTTTAGATCTGTATTTACACGTGATGGAGGCAGGTGATGGAGGAAGGTGATGGAGGCATGTGATGGGTGGGACTCCTGCTCCTGTACAGGTCCCTGTGAGGTACATTTAAATACTCAGAGAACGTCACAAATGATTGGTGTCTTCATCTTTTCCGTGTATTTGTTGGAAGCTGGATCTTTACTGCCGCTGATAGATACAGATGGCTGTAATAAAATGATAGTGTAAATATTAGATATGATTTATAAAGCAATTTCAGTTGAGTCCATAATTTATTCCCTTGATATCTCTGTAGCCACACCTGTACTGGGGCAGATTGCCCAAGGACATAATGGCAGTGTGAATGAGTTGGAGCAGGGATTGAACTACCAACCTCAACTTGCTGAGCCACTGCCACTCCAATAAGATCGACATACTCTACAATATAAAGAGCATACTGTTTAGTTCCAACTTTAAGGTCCAGTTTTATGCAGTTGACTTATTAAAAACATTGATTTGTTGTGACGTACTAGTTGCAAGGCAGTAATAATTCTTTTTTCTCTCTCTTTTTTACAGGGAATTGATGCCAAAGTCATTGGAGGGCCAGCTCACAATGGAGAAGACCCCCAGCTACTATGTCACAAAAGACGTCCCTTCTCGGATTTACAACATGTCCAAAGCCATGAAGCTGATAGTGGTGGTCCGAGACCCTGTCACCCGGGTTATTTCAGACTATACTCAGACTCGCTCCAAGAAACCGGACATCCCGTCTTTTGAGAGCCTGACTTTGAAAAACACGTCCCTGGGTCTGATTGACACTACATGGAGTGCGGTTCAGATAGGCATGTACGCTAAACACCTTGACCGCTGGCTGCAGTACTTCCCTATGGAGCAGTTCTTGTTTGTTAGCGGAGAGAGATTGATCAGCGACCCGGCCGGAGAGATGGCCCGGGTTCAGGACTTTTTGGGACTTAGGAGGGTGGTGGATGAAAAATACTTCCACTTTAACCCAGCAAAGGGATTTCCATGTCTAAAGAGACCAGAAACGAACAGCAAACCACACTGTCTGGGCAAAACCAAAGGCAGAACTCACCCCAATATTGACCCCGATGTGGTGCAAAAACTACGAGACTTTTACAAACCTTTCAATTTGAAGTTTTATGAGATGACTGGCCATAACTTTGAATGGGACTGAAATAATAATATGGCAGACTAATTTTTATAATTGAGAAGTTTTATAGTGTACAGTATTGGCAAATATGTAAAAAGTTGAGAAATCTATTTTATGATAATTTATTGTGAAGTCACTCTGCTGTATAACCAGGCTTAACAACGGCCCACACGCTGTTTGTTTTTGGATGGAGCTCGGTTACGGGTAACAGTGATCAGGTTAATGATTTATAGGGTTTTTTCCTTTGACTTGTGAGCTTAGTGCTGCTTAAAGGGGTCTTATTATCTGTTTTTATTTAAATAATGATTAGTACATGTTCCCTCAAGGCACTCTTTCCCCAGCTGGTCATTCCTACCTAAGCAATGCAAACAATGGAAAGTAGCTAAGTGGGGTTTCTTCACCTATGTAGAGAGGTGAATCCAAATGTATTTAGCTCCTGAGAAGGTCAGTGCACCAGCATGCAAGTTCAGGTGCGTTTCTGATGAGAAACCAACAGTTGAATATGGCAGAAAGCTCAAATCCTGTTTGCATAGTAGGGCCCCTTTAAGCCTCATGTTGAAGCGAATAAGATCCAACATGGCAAACAACTGGTAATTTCCTCTTAACATGAGCTTGACCCGTAGAGGTCTGTAGAACCACTTAAACAGGTCGATACAGGGCTCAGCTGATCCAGTGGCACTTGCCAGGTGAATCAATGCAGTAATGTCTCCTCATCATGTCAATTACAGCTGAGTAATGGCACTGCCTCCATCTCCTCAACGCTGCAATAAAACATCAAGACTTTAATGCTTGTGAGTTTATGGGTGACCCCTGAGGCAACTTCAGCATAATACAATAACATCATTTCTATTGGTTCATTTTGGCATATCCACCATTGATACAAGGTGCATAATGGATGCTACCAAATAAGGTGTTTGCTAAAGTGGTTCATTAAGGTCAGTTATGTCAAACCGTACCGTTTGTGGTGCGTCGTTTGTGTTTGAAGCTCACTGTAAAGGATCTTGTTGGTTCTCAATGCAATAATTGATATGTTTTACATATGATTTAATATATTGCTGAGTGGATGTTTTTTCAGTCCCTGTGCATTAATTGTCCAAAATGAGCAGGTATGATCTGTAGGTCCAAATCTGGCTTTTAAAAAATAATTATCCGGTAGTTTTTGTTAAAACTTTTTAAGTGCAGTACTTCTTCGACCAACTATACACATTTTAACTTCCACTGCTGCAGAGGAACTATACTGATATGTACTTTATACAACATACAATAAGCAGTGACTGAAGTTTTAAATGCATCCTTCTGATTTTTAGAAAAATAAAAGGTGTGACCAAAAATCTTAAAATGATCTTTGCATTTCTTCTGTGCCCCTCCCCCCCATTGCCTCCTCTCTTATCCCCGCAGGGAAGGGTGGACTCTCTGTGGTTTACCGGCTTGCATGACGTCGGATCATTTGGCCAACACTCTAATTAGCACTATGCACTTCATTAGTTTTAGCTGTTCGTAACTCCCACCGCAGATTTAGTTGCCATGACCCAAGCGTCCACAACATAATATCAGGTTTCAGATTACTAAAGGTAAGCTGCATATTATTTAAAAGATTTCTCAGGGGGGAACTTACTACGAGAGATTAGTCTCAATCTAGAGCAGACGTGTCCAAAGTCTGGCCCCAGGACATTTTCATACCCTTACCTTCCCAACATTGTCAACAAGTTACTGATTTAAATCATGACTACTAAACCAGTGAATCTCTAATAGTGGATTCGCAATTTTTACATTCTCCAGCCTCAAATCATCTACTGCAGTTCACAAAAGTGTAGCTCCAATAAGATAGAAATGCTTTTTTCCTGTTTATTTTGAGCATATATATTGTACAGTCAGCTTCAATAACATAAATCAAAAAGATAAATCTCTCCACTCTATTAACAAACAACCTTTATTTAACTCCCTGCCAACAGCATTTTTACCTGGGGCTGCTCAAGGTGATGTTTCCACGGTGGCAGCTCGGATCACTCAGGAAGCAGCTCCCAGTGCAATTACTGCGTGAGAGGAGGGGTGAGGTAATTGCTAGGTTGTAGTTAAGTGTTGAATCTTTGTTAGTACTCACAAGCCTGCAGCTGTGTCTGAAGGAGGCAGCTTTTGTGCAAATGTGAAACAAGGCACATTAAATATACATCTGATAAATCCTTAGTGACGTATGGTCCACACGTATGTCCTGGATGAACAGAGGGAAGAATCTGCAACTAATATATTGACCTGATGGGTTAGGAGTCTCAAATCAAGATTTATTTCACTTTGAAAATCCTATTGAAATAAAGTGTCAGCCTAGACTATTTCTTATCAGTTGTTTGGTGGTCAATTTAATCTTATATATTCATTATATTTTTAAAAATGTATGTGTTTATGCTGCTTGATTTTTACTTTCATCGATGAGGATGTATTGTCTGTCTTCTTTTAATAAAATGTCTTTACTCTTTATTATATATTTAAAAAGTCTTTAGCAGACGTCATGCTAGGGACAAAACAAAGAAATGTTTTTGATCACGTTTAGTCTCTGCTGAGACATGCATGAACTGTATGTGTTTTGTATGTTAGCCATGTGACAACTGGCCATTGTTCATGGTGTACCCCACCTAAGGCCCATAGTTGCTCCAGCCACCCACATCCCCAACCAGGCATAAGTGGATAAAGATAAATGAATGAATGATATGTCCTCGTTCATGCTACAGTGCAGGTAGTAAAGACATAATCACTTATTCCCGAGGTCATTAGGACAATTGCCCTCTTCTTTGGCCCTAATCTCTATTCTACATTGTCCAATCCCTAATCCTAATCCTATTGGATGGGCAGCCATTAATCCAAGACACTAGACTTGAAAATGGCATATGTGCTGCTGACGTGGCCAACTCAAACCTAATCCACATTTACATTTAACATTCTGTTATAATATGAGACTCACCTGTGCATGTTACTTCAAGTAAAAACTTCAGTGAGAATTAACTTTGCATCCCTAAGAAGATGTTCTTGTGAATGAGTGAATTTTAATCAAACACAGCCACACCTTGGATTTGTCAGTTCAAATGTATGCTCACCATTTATGCTCATCAGGTGCTAATAAACTGATTCAGTGTGAACCCATTTTATATCTTGTAATATGTATGTATAAATGTTAGCTGTTCACTGCTTGTTTGTGTTCTTTGGGTTTAGGATGTCTTATACTTGGTTGGTCTTGGTTGGTATGTTAATCTGAAATGAAAGTAACTCAAAAAGATGAGTACAGAAATTTCTTCAGCATTGAGAAATAGGGTCAATACCAGATTCCTCCTGTGCAAACCTTAAGATCCTGAAGCACATCATGTTCATGCTATAGTGAACGGGCTTGATTCACAGTGACATTATTTGATCACTGAGTGTAATGTGGTGTATGGTACAGCTGTATGGTTGCATCAGGCTCCTCAACATAACCAAGACTCCCCGGAGAGCCTGCTAACTGGTGCTAGTAACATGTCAGGTGTGTTGCACTATTTCCATTATATCCTGTACGCCTATACCAACAGACAATAATCAAGATCCACCAAAACCTCAACATATATTTTATTCCACATGTATGTCCTTTTCTAAATGTTGTATGTATCCATTTGAAGGATTTTTATCTATATTGAAGACATAATTTACCCTATCTAGCAATGGTAAAATAACAATTTTGCTTGCTTAAAAAAACAAAAAACAAAACAAAAACAAAAATATATATATATACTGTATATATATATAATGAAACATGTCCCTCCAGTCTTTCTCTGTGATGAGGTGTGGGTGCTCTCTGAGGACCTGTGTCACCTTCATAATCCAAGATTTGTTCTTAAAAGGTTGGGGATATGAGCGGGATTATAGACCCCACTGTCTGTTGTGTGGTCTGTCGTCTGTCTGCCCTTTAACTGCTGATAATCTGTAAAACATTAGTAAAAGCTAGTTCATATGCTGCTTTGGATCCACTAAAGACCTGGAATAACCTTATTGGGGAGAACTGGCTGCATGTTGTCTTTGGAAATCATTAAGAAGCAAACACTTCACACATAGCTTGATAGATTCAGAACCATCATTTAAGTTTCTATCATGTGTTTCTCCTCTTCTTCAATATCAACATAAAATAGATACTCTGCGTAGGGACTCTAGTGGAGTTTACACTGTTACCGTTGTTTTGCATTGATATGTTGTTTCATATAGAACGTGCATAGGTGTTTGTGAGCATGTAAGTAAGTTGTGTCCTTGCTCTTTCAGCTCCTGCTCCACTGAAGCAAAGCAGTCAGCATCAAGGTCCTAATTCGTCATGGCTGTATTCAGTAGAATTCCTCACGTTGCCATGGTTTCATGGGCAGCACTGTCACTCAGTGAGATGTCAGACTCTACTACCTTTACTCTTATACTTACTTATGTTTATGGTCAGGACATCAATAAACAACATAAGTCTGTCAGATTTCAGTCATTCAAAATCTTTCTCTGCTGTAGTTCCCTTTTCATTAAAGGAGCCCTAATAAGATAACTTGACATTTCCAAACTATCTACTATGTTATAGTGTTGAGGCATAATGTATGCTGAGTACTGGATCTTCCCAGGAGCCGAAAACCCATTGTTAGCATTGGCTGTAGTAATGATGTGGGTGTGGCCAGTTGGGGGGAAGTCGACCTTAAACTGACATGCACCTAATTTGAACTTTTTGCAGAGAGAAAGCAACCACTTCCAAAAACAAGACACTTTCAGTAGATATTGTACTCTTTAGAGTGTGATATGAAAGTATAGAGGTAAACAAAATCAATTCTAAAAGCTAGAAAAAATGATATATCCTCTTGAATCTATTAGCTACATTGTTGAAGTGGGTTCAAGCTGCTATAGTATACAAACCTTACCATACTTATCCAACAAATGTGACACACAATCAACTTAATCTAAATCAGCCATTTACTGCCATTTGGGACTATAGAGATTAAGCATAAATTCTCGCTGGAGACGATGGTATCTAGGTCGCTCGACACATCTATAGGGCACATGCTGACTTTGTTCCACCGTTGTCTTCCCTCACACATCACCTCATCTTTGACTCTTTACTTTGAGTGTTACATTTACATGAGCAGCTCTGAACCTGGGTGTCGCTTGTCTGACGAGGGGCGACTGCAGGGCCATCAAGGTTCATTGAGATCATGTAACACTGTTCAAGCAGAAGAATTTTGTTATTTATACAACAGTACTAATTTATAAAAAACATTCTTATGGACGTTTAATGAGGATTTAATGTAATCATTGATGTCAGTGGTGAGTGGACATTGTCTCAATAAGGACTTTTCAAAAAGTCCGCTGTCGTTTTGAAGCTTAAAGTGGTCATTATATCTTAGCACGTAATAATCAGTGTTGCTAGATCTTGTGAGAGAAACAAGCAACCAGGAGTATGTAAACAAGCCCAAAATAAACAACATTCATTAAAATCAATAATAATTCATATAAATAATACACATAGGCTACTGTATAGGCCTACACAGATCCTTTTTGCTGAGTTTTAATGGCCTGTTTAGCGTGCCTCCTTCAACACTTCACTTCACTACACACAGCAGAAAACAGACTAATGGCAGGCTCCATAAAACTCCACAAAAAACAACTTTGGTAATAATTGATAGAAACTCAAAGCACTTCATTACATTTATTTTACTTTAGTGCACACAGGTGGACATATGGAAGCTTTACCAACCTTTCCAACCACCACCAAGTGTGTTGCCCAATGGCAGTATGAAGTCAGCTGGGGTGGGAACTACCAACCGTCTGGTAAGTGAATGACATAACCTCTAACCCAAGCCACTGACAATTAGAATAATTATAGTTAGGATGTAATAAGAAACAGGGAATGTGTATACAAAAACACACACACATAGTAGATCATAATCACCAGTCTTGAGGCCAAAATGGGAGATACTGGGATGCAATGGTGAGTATGAAGCACACGCAGTCGTTCATGTCATCCCACATTTGTGATACTTTCCTCCATTCAGTTCCACCAGCACTGACCCATGGCTCAGGGGCTTTGGACTGGCTCTAATATGAGGGCAGACAAGCAGGCTAATTCAATTATTTATGCAGCTACTAATATCACTAAAGATGAGAGGAAAGTGCACTACACTGCATGTTCTAATTATGGTTTGGTGGTACACAAATCTTTGAAGGCACTGATATGGTTTTAGTACATTGGAATTTCTCCGTTTAGCTTGGAAAAAGCTGAATGCATTCGGGAAGACTGTCCTATTTTTGTCTCCAGAGAAGACCTTTTGGGGGAAATACTGATCCTTAAACCCCCTTCCACACCATTATGAAACAGGTGGTATGATATAAACACCAAGGCTCTTTTCAAGATCGTGTTTGATGATGTATCCTACACACCTGTAGACAGTTTGCATTTTTGCTTAGTAGAAAGATGCGAACAAACTAGCATGATTCTCAAAGCACTAATCCGTTTCTTTTCTGATGACTTTGACCGTGATGCTGACCAGGTAAATGGGTTGTATTAAAAGTATATGATCAAAGGCTTGTACACTAGTCAAGGCTGCAGCTTATGGAATCTTCTTTCAAAGACATTTCTCTCCCTTCTTGTCCAGCAAATAATGAAGAGACTAAAATAAAGCTCAGTATCTGCCCTACATTATGAGAGCATGGTCTGAAGCAATTAATCTTTCAAAAAGCTTCTTAGACAGGAAGCCTAAGCCCACTACCAATTTCTCCATTTAAACAATAAAAGCTGACATGGCTCTACTTGGCCTTAGACTTTTCTATGGTTCATAAATCCCCGTAGAGATCATCAGGAAGTAACTCTCACATCATGACAATACAACCTTAAGTTTACTATAGTGGTTCTAAACTGAACTGTAAAGTGGGTCACCAAATATTTCAGTTATGGTTTCAATCTATATTCTGTATGTATAAGAAAATGTCATTTTATTACTTTGCCCGATTAGGCTCAAACCTGAAACACCTAATTACTCCCCGGCCCTGAACACATCTGACCAATATGATGGCAGTTACCTGTATAGCGCCCCCTATAGACTGAAGGAAGAACGTAGTTTTAGGGAAATTTACAAGGTTTTTCAAAAAACATCCTTCACAAACATCAAAAAAGACAAATAGACCCTCCCCATGTTTGTCACAGTTTGGGGACAGGGCCTCCAATGACCAAAACTGTGAACGCAATAACTCAAAATGTCTTTTTTTTTTACTTCTCTAGACAGTTACATATCATGAAGACGCTGAACTGGATTGAGTTTGGTACTTCTACGATTAATGACAATTCATTAATTAACTAATGAATGCCCTAACAACACTTTTATTGAGCCATTATTCCTGCTGAACATAAACAAAACCGGATGCATTTTGGCACAGTCATCCGGGCTAGTGTATATTTAATGTACATAGGCAAATTACAGAGGTCAAATAAAGAATGCCTCAATTGCAAAACACATTCTAGATTGTATTTGAGATTTATTCAATTGTATTAATGTGAAATAGTGGTAATTGAATGCACACATTTCTAGTTTGACTGATTTGCTAAAAGGTCAATGAAGGATTTCTGTTATCAGTGTATTGTTTTCTGTTGATGTTAAAAAGGGAACACTGGTTCAATTTTTGATTCATTGTTAATATTAATACATCAATAAAATGTTAATGAATTGCAATAGTACAATTTTCTATCAGTTTCTTTTGACTTTATATGTATGCCCATATATGGTATTACTGAATTAAAATACATGAGAACGGTAGCACTGGTGTCATGGTGAGACATTCCGTATCTAACTGACATCAAAGGTTTGTAGAATTCTAATCAAAGCTTGTCTGTCCGGTTAGTATCTGTTTAAGGATCATTCTTGTCAAAACTTCGGAGAGACAGTGTACTTTAAACTGAGAGAGACTTCAAGTCAAACAAATCATCAGCAATCGACCTCCATCAAAGTTTATATAATTGAAAATGGCAACTACGTCAACTACAGAGCCACGTGAGATCTACAACAATGAAATCACCCCGGTATTTCACCTAACTGATGTATTTTTCATGAAAACGCAATTTTAACAACTGCTCCATCAACTAAAACTGGAAAATGTATCAGTAGTGTGTAGTGATTTTGAATATCTAAAAGCTTGTACCATATCAAAGACAAACTTGATCAGAATCTCGCTTGTTTATTTAATACAAGCAGTTCAGTTTGGCCAGATGAACTAAACTTTCAATCAGTTTTTAGTCAGAAACCTGTTAAAATTGTATTTCATGTTTCACTTTTACATTTACAAAGTCACTGCTTCCAAACCTGTGTCTGCATTTCCAAACTGGAGAGCTGTCTGTTATCAAATAGTTAGAAGGCCATTGAGATCAGACAATTTATTTATTCTGCATATTATTATATATATTATAATTGTGCAGCCATAGAATGAATCCAGTACATTTCTGAGAATATCCAAATGTGAGCATGTGATTAACTAGCTGTTGTCTAATATACTATATACATCTGCTCTGGCCCAAAGTACAATATATGACCAAAAGTTCTCCCAAGCAAACTCACAATTGTGGAGGGACCACCCGTGGCTTGCTGTTTTACTAGAGCACTAATAAATAAGTTAGTCCAAAAGACTTCGTGGTTTGACAACCAAAACCAGATGGAGGTGGACACAGTCCTTGAGGAGACTAAAGGAACAGATCAATGTTGCCACTAACATCTCTGTGAAAAATAGAAGAGAAGTGAATCAAGGACTGAACGACTTCCTGGAACAATCCCAACAGAAGACGCGAGAGACGGGCTGCTTCTCGGCCCTTGCCCGACGCTTTTCATAAATTGTACTTTTTAAACGGTTGCTACATTTTGGGGGAAATGTAAATTTTTCTTTGAAATGTACAACTGTATTTTTCTTTGTCTGTGTTTTGGGGGGAAACTTTATGTTTTCTTTCAACTCACTATCTATTACATATTGTTATTACATTTAAAAAATGTACTATATTTTGAAGTTTTATGAGTTTCATTTTACGTTTGAATGCAATATATTTGATTTGAAAAGTGTATACATGAAGGGAAGAGTTTAATCATCATGGAACAGAGAAAAGTCTAAAGTGTAACTATTAGGTTTTTTACAATGAAGTTCTAAAGTGACATTAACTGGTATTAAAAGGTTACATATAAACATTTTTACCAACTTTTAACATAGCCCATTATATATTTTTTAAACTGTCGGCTCTTCTTTCTCGATGCTTGATCAAAACCAGAATATTAAGTGTTTTGTGCCTTAATGGTGTTAAAAATGACTACCTGACCCCATTTTGTGATGTGAAGTATAGGCCTATGATCTGTAGAGCCCAGGGGAGGGACTAAAGTAAAACTTGACAACTATTGGTCAAAGAGATATATAGTAATAAGGCCATCTCTGCATAAACAAAATGACTAAACATTAAGTGGGCTACAGCAGCATCTTTATTCGGTACAATGTCTACATATAAAGTGTCCACTGAGTGTAACCATCTTGATACTTGATAACATGAGAGTATTGTAAGATCTTGTTAAAACAGCATAAGTGTGTATTATGGTCAAACGTGATAATGCAGTATCTGGTTATAATGTGATAAAACAAGATAATATCTAATTCTAAAAACATGATCTCATATTGCAAAGATGTGATAGTATCTTGCGAAACGTGATAAATGAATTCACACACATTCGATTCCCTATAACTGGCCTGGTCCCTACAAATGCCAGATTGTCAATATTAGGATAACAGAGGTTTTGGGGGTTTACCTTTACTCTAAACTACTTCTAGTATAATGCTTAACATCTGAATGTTCTCATTGACAGGGTTAGCGACTAATATACACAACATTGTCTGGACATCCTCTATTTTTATGAGTTTACGCCAGATGGTTTTAAAAGGCTTTCAAAGCTCGTCAAAACAATGTGCACTGTCCAGCATCAACACTCTTAAGGTCAAACTAGGAGCTGTTTGTAATTGGTAAAAAAAATAAAATAATAATAATAATAATAATAATAATAATAGTAATAATAATAATAATAATAATAATAATAATAATTTTTTTAAAAAATCATATTTTATCAAATGAAGGCTCAATGAACAACATTTCCACATCATCACATTTTTCACAGTACAATTTATTCAAAAGATTACTCAAGTAAATGTAAATGAGGCTGATTACTACCCCCCTCTTATAAAGTCTGTACACATGAATGAATGAATGTACACACAAGTTGAGGGGGGTCATGGGTTCAATCCTCAGGGCAGTCTCTTAAAGTAGGTGGAGTCGGCATGTTCTCCATGTGTTACTGGTTCACTCCAGGCACTTTAGCGTTTTCTATAGAGAATTAAAAGCTCCTTGTCAATGAAGGTGATAGTGGATGGTTGTCAGTCTGTGTATGTCTCTGTGTCAGGCCTGCAACTAACTGGCCATTGTTCAGACTGTACCCCACCAACGACCCAAAGTAACAATAAATAAGAAGATGAATGAATGAAATTATTTGTTTTCCTTTGTAAAGAGAGGGTATAGTGATGAAAGAGTGTATGAACCTTCTGGAGACATAACTCTTTTTCTAAAGCTGTCTGGATACATTTTTGATCTATCGCACCTTTGGGTGGGGGACTGTTTTCCAAGGGTGTAATCTAAACCTTCCAAGTGACCACCAACACTCTGATGATCAGTCACTGGAGAAGGGTGCCCAAGCCAGGAAGACAAACAAGGACAACAAAGACGCCTCCCCTAACCCTCTGTGAGTGGACCGGTCTGCACTCCCCATGGTTCAGTCCACTGCTGGTACAGAGGCCACTGCTCGGGGTCAGTGAGGTTGAAAAAACACAGCTACTTCAGTTTGACCCTTGATCGGGCCACAACCTCTATCCTTCACTCGGCCTGCCAGTGCATATCACATGCACCAATCTGAGTCTCTTTAGCCCCCTGACACATGCCCAAGATGTCTGGCCATGGGTCTCGTTAGCTAAAATAACAATTCGATGTGGTATGGGATTGATGCCAATTTGAATGTGATTTATTGATTACTTCCACCAAAGAGGTTTTGTTTTTGGTCAGCAGGTTTATTGGTTTGTTAGCGGATTGAAAGTAATTGTTGAAAGTTATAGAAATATCAAGAGCACAAATCAATCAATCTTTATTTCAGACACAAAATGGTACATATAAATACAGACATATATAAAACAAAAAATACAATAAATACTGTACAGTCCATATAAACACATTCTCCAGTGCCTCCAGAGACAAGAGGTGTATCTGATACTGCTTTCCTTAGGCTTTATTAAAACATTCATTATTTCATATTCTGAGTCCTCAATTCGTATATTATAAAATTATGCGCAATATTTCTTAGGTCATTCCTGATAATATGACCTTTGTCCAATAATGGGCCATAGTATGCATTTTACTTTCTGGTGTAGATTCTTTACAAATGCAAGATTTTCAGCTTGTTAAGGCATTAATCCTGTTATTTGCTACATCATAAATTGTAACGATTCGGATACTATATCTGATAGAAGCATGTATCTACATTATGCAGAGCTTTTTAACATTATCTTAACAAGTCATCTTCTACCAACACATTGACTCCATAATCTCCCAATACACTGCCATCTTGAGCCACTGCAGCTCCCCACAAAATCTTTAATTCATTTTTTGTGACTGTCATTTAACATGCCAAGACCAAAGCGATGTTCACGTATCTCTTATCAGCTTTATATGAGTTTGCTAACACTTTGTAATTACGCGTGCGTATGTGCAAGCGCATGTCAGTATCTTCTCTCAAATTATCTCCATATTTCATCCTCTAACTCAGATTGGGAAGTGTATTTGAAGCCCATAAATGTATAAACTACCATGTTCACCATGTAAAGTGATGTGTCTTGTAGTGTCCTCTGCTCTTTAATTTGCAGGAGTAGTGCGTGGGCCTAACACACCAGGGACTCTGTGACTTGCCTGCTGCATGTAATTAAAGGAGCTGTGGCCGTATATTGTACCAGTGCACAGCCACAGCCACCAGTGCTGGATTAGAAGGTCTTTAAGCCTAACTACAAAGCTTTGGATTCAGATGTTTGTGCAACTTCACAAATCCCTTGACAGTATATTTAAGAGACTAGTACACATAAATGGTATAGTGAATTTTATCATCCGTCCATCTTCTTCCGCGCAGTCTAAACAGAGATGCCCAGACGTCCACCTCCCCAGACACTTCCTCCAGCTCTTCCAGGGGGGAGCTCCCAAGGCGTTCCCAGGACAACTGAGCGTAGTGAATTTTTGATTTTCATAAAACTTGACGATATCTCTCTTCTTACTGAACAGTTAGGACTTGTATCTTGCACATGGGATTGAATTATTAATATCTAAGCTTTTCTTGTATGGGATAAGGACTTTTTTAAAACAGACTTTTCAATGTGCCGATATAGAGAGAAAATGTCATAATTGTTGTTTGGATTGCAATATAGTGAGTAAATAATTTAAAGGGAAAGAATGTGAAGTAAATGTAAGAGGTACTATTAAAGTATTGTTTCGCACAACACAATGTTCAAAAACCCACACAGCTCCTTTAGAAATCAGAAAAAAAGTCCTATTGGGAAGCAGGAAGTGGAGCTGGGTCACTCCTGTGCATGTCGGCTTGGAGGCGGATGTGAGGAGCAGGATTTAACCACGGGGGTCAAAGGTGGCTCCAGGTTTCACATCTGCAACTTTACCCAGCTCCTGTCCCGCTGCTGTCAAAGCGGGCAGCCAGCCACACTCTAATGTGAATTAGCAAGACAAAGACACCAAAGATGGACGACCATAATATCGGCTTTGATTTCTCTGAGATTTATGGCCGTGATGAAATCAGACTTGAACTGGGCAGGGCTGTTTTCTATATCATTTACTGGGATCTGAAGAGGCCGGGGTTTGTTCTGGGAGACAGACACCGCAAATAAAAAGGCAGCAAATCTAACAAGAGAAAAGGAGTCTGTCCTCTGAAGTCCTCACGTCCCATTCAGAGTCTATCAGCTGGCTCCAGTCCATTGTCAATGCTCCTTCACAACCAGAACTGCCTGACTGCACATTCCCAACCTCCAGCTCCCCAAGTATTCCTCTCTAAGCAGGCATAAAGTAACCATGTCACTTAAATATTTAGCTTTTCATCAGGCTACTTGAACAAAATGTATGTTTTATGTAGCTACCGAACATTGTGCATCCATTGACTGTTGATGTAGATGGCTCGGCGCATTCTCTGAGTCCTGCACTAAATTCTCAGTGCCCCCAATGACCCCTGTGGTGATAAATAACCCCAAAGGTTAAGCACATCTCAAATGGAGCTGTTATAGGCCTCCTGAGTTTTCTTGACATCAACAATATGTTTGGTGCCCGGCCCGTAACTTTCAGCAGAATAACATTAACTCACATTAAAAAGCTCTGGGTTTGGGTTGGGGTTAGGGTTAGGGTTACAATGTAGTTACATGTTACGTTATAGTTTGTTACACAGTGTATTACATTAAGCCCTTAATATTAAGTTAGGCCTATGTAAAATAAAGTGTGACCATATAAAAAGCTGATGTAATAGGCCTAGTGTATATGTAGGTTAAATCTTTCTACTTGTATTGTACTAATACTGTGCACACAAGGCACGGTATATAAATATAGGCTCAGAATAGGACCAGTAAATATTTTTGAACGCAAGGCATGCTCTCTTACAATATGGGAATGTGTGTGTATTATAAGATTATTCACAATGTCAAAATAAAAGCACAATAATAACAAAAGCTAAGGGACATCGTTTTGTAAAGTCATGACATTTCTAAACACCCCCTCACCAAAGACAGAATCATGTTTCAATAATCCACAGTGCTTCAACTTCAGAGCAGATGAACGGCAGAGAGATTAGTGTCATGTTACTGAAGTATGGTATAGCCTACAATTCACAGGAAACACAGCCAAAAACTGGATCTCCCTGGAGAGTGGAAAAGTATTAGGGAAAGTTTTTAGGGGAGCGTTAAAATAAACCAGAAGACGGTGGTGTAAATGAGTTGGAGTCTCCCCCTAGTGGTACTTCTCCGTAAACAGCAGAATACTCCTGGACAGATACATACAGTGTGTATCGAAACCAACTCACTCATGGGGATTTGTTAGTTGGTCTCCATACGTTGTTTTGATAAAATATTAAAAAATTGAAATACTTGGTGTGACTAAACACTTGTGGTAACTGTGCCTCCTTGTGGAAATGTTTCGACACTGCAGCCCAGCATGAAATGAACGCTTCTTGTTCAAACTCTGGAGACGAAAAACATACATTAGGTTTTTCACCAAGATTTACGGTAAACATTGTAGAACTCCACTACACTGTGCTTGGGGACATTTACTGCACCGTAGCCTATGTTAATGCATAATTAACAAATAATGTTTCTTATACTTCATTATTGCATTTAGTTCTGTTTTAAGAGCAAGATACAAAAGATTAGGCTAGTCCAAACGCATTTTATATGGTTTATTTAGAAGAATACTGACAAAAATGCAAACTTGGGTTTGTACAATGCAAATTAATCACAATGCATGACACACAACACACAAAGCTATACAGTTCAATAAATGTAAATAAAAAAGCACCATTTAAAAAACAAAAAAAATGTAGGAAATGCAAAAAAAATATATATCGATTTGACAAATCAAGTACTATGAGGAGAAACCAAACATTTAATGAAAACTTTCTTTTTTCCTTCAATAAAAACACATTTTCTAGCTAAGAATAAAACACAATAGACACTTCACAAAAGCTTGATAATCTGTCAAATGGAAGCATTATCATTTCTTTGGCACAGCTGCATGAATTGTGAGAGACAAACTCTATCACATAAAAAAGCAAAAGACAAAATGTTAACGTGACAAGACTATGTACAAAACAATGATCATGTTACAATGTTATAAATATGTATACTAACCATAGACACTATGTACATCTCTGTACGGTCCAATGATGAATTTGTAAAAGTTACTAGCATGCAACAATGTCAGTCGATACATCAGCAACAATTGAAACACATCCAATTTAAGGCACTTTCTGGTGAATTCCAAGTACAGTATCTATGATGTGAGCTTCTGCAGTGTGTACAATTGTTAGTGATTATCCACTTGTATTTTTACGATGTCAGTCTATGGTCTGTGGGCAGTATAGCACAGTGCGATGTTCTGCTATTAAGGGGTCCCCAAACCCCCCTCCTCTATCTTCCCTCCATTTCTTTTGCGCTCATTCCTTCTTCCTCAGGACAATATAAATGAGCCCGCTGATGAGAGAGAGAGGGAACGCCACCCAGGCCACGACGTAGGCGTAGCCATAGGACATTGCATCATCCGGACTCATAACAGTGTAGATGATGGCCGCGCACATCACAAACAAACCTGAAAAAACATATGAAATCATGAACACAGAAAACCTCATAACCCCACCCACTGTGATGGAGCTAAAGGGTGTGCACTTTCTGGCACGCTATAAAGTAATGTTATACTCACTGGCCAAGATCTGGAAAATGGCAGTGAAGTAGAAGCGTCCACCCTTGACCAGTTTAAAGAGCTGAAAGAGGAACGCAATGAGGGAGAAGAAACAGAAGAGCACAGCGAGGATCATGAGGGCCTGCACCGCCTGGATCCAATCTAAAGGTCACACATAGACGTTAGCATAAACACACGCTTATAGATATTTAAAAAGTCTATGTTTGGGAATGCTGTGGACCTTCGTTGCTGGCCGGTTTGCAGTGAACACCTCCATTGCTAGCCTCACAGTTGTACCACAGATCTGTGCTGGCGTTCCCGCCTATCTTCCATGCCTGGGATACATGACAAAATAATTTTTAGTCTTGAGACAGAATAAAAACATATCAAATAGTATATAGCTTAAAGATGTACTTACACTGGCTGCTGTTGACACTATGAGGAGAATGAGAATGATAAGGTGCAGGATAAGCACGCCAAGCAGGATGAACAGCATCTTGAAGCAGATCTAAAAATAAATAAATAAATAAAAAATACAGGGAAAAAAGTGCAACAAAACTAAGTCACGCATAACCTTCAAGGGTGAGACAAACATCCGTCCTACTGGAAACCGAACGCCAGATGGCGCCATTTGCTTACTAGAGCAACAGGTACAATGTTTACCTGAATGTGAAAGTATCGGCTTTCATTCAATGGTAGAATTTGTACCTAAGAATACAGGCTGTTTTCTTATACATGTCTGCAGAGCTCAGTGTTCAGTTCAGGCCTAAGTAAAGCGTGTGTTATAGAGCCATAACCACGTCTCTCTATCCTGAATGCTAATTTAAGAAACATTAGAGCCTATCATATTTAGCCTACATTCTACTAACACACAGAAGTCGAGAAGACTATACAACGCAGTGATTCGTCCTGATCAAAGTTTCTGTAAAGCACAAACAATAGTTCAGTTTCGCATCTAATCTGGACACGCTAAAAAACATTCCAGCGTAGTGGCGCCATGCGTGTGTCGCGAGCTCTCTTATATCCTTTGAACTCAAACATGGAAAATGAAACCAAGCGCCAGGCAAGCAAATAACTTTTTGGATCAAAAGTGGTGGTATCTACTACAAAGCTGCCTTTTCTCGACAAATATTGAGCCAAAAAGCATTAGCGGTCCAAAGGAAACGTCCCGTTCACGAGTGCGTGATGGAAACAACGACTGACCCACACAAGATACAAACGTCCCAAAGTACGATCCCAACTTACGGAAGGTAAAGCAGGAGATGTATTTCTGTGGAAAAGGTGTTGCAGTGAAGACTTGCAGAAAGTTTCGACAAACTTGTGCTCCTCTGGACTGTTTCCCTTGAGCTACTATTCCAGATGTGGCTCACACACCCCAGTCTGAATGTGTCTCCGCCTGTGAACACCGCCCTGCACGTCACCAGAGGCCGGCTCCAAAACTTCACTCTTTTTTTCCCAAACCGTGGCATTCATCATCTGGATTGAGCTAAACTCCTATAGGATGACATGCAGATTCATACATTACTGAGCTAAACCAAATTGACTGAAAAGCATATATTCTATAATAGATTCAAAGTCTATATGGGGGTATGATCTAGCCTAGTATAGTTGTTTATATTACTACACTAGAACTAGCCTACTGTACCATAATATACTAGAGCCTAAACACCAAGAACACAATCCCGAGAATATGTATTTACTTCTCTTGGAGCCACATTTGAATACTCTTCTAGTTGTCAGCATAATCTTGTTAGTAGTTCAAGTGGTTATGAAGCCCCCCCCCCATGTGGCCCAACTCAATTCTACACACTGAAACAGATCAATCACACACATATGTCTCTGTCCATCTATTCACTGTGTATAATACATGCTGCAGCTCTCTGAAGGCCCTGTGGTATGCCTAGAATGCATGAGTGTGTGCGAAGCTGGCCTTGTGTTGAGCCCTAGCAGAGAGTGAGCAAGAAAGGAGGGGTTTGTCCGGTGCCGGGGGGAGTTGTGACACGATGTAATGTTTTGTTCATGGTAAATTGATGGAACCGCTTGGATCTCCACGCACATTCAAGTCAAGGATGAGTGACTAAAGATTGCCTCTATGTGTGCATGCCTGCCTCTTCATCCCTCATAGCAATGTGGTCTCAGGGTATTTCCTTCAATGTGGCAAATTTATAAACCCGACTACACAGAATGCAGATGACAATGAGACAGGGCGCTTTGAAACTCTCTCGCCCCAAACGTGATTTAGATCAGCTGCAAGAACCCTCTCTCTCCCCCTCCACCCATAGCTGTTACTTGCTGGTTTTGGCTCATCGTAGTACATTCCTGTGGTCTGTGTTTGTAAACATCCAAGAAGAGAAAGTGGGGCGGGTGTGTGTGAAGTTGGCAGAGCTGACCAGGGCAAAAGAGAAAGTCTTTGACCATCAGCCGAGCACTCACAGATCACCACTGCGTGTTTATGAATAGGTGACCGGTCCAGTGGTCAAGGGCAAGGCAGTGCCAGGAGCGGCAGCAGCAGTAGGAGTGATGGTGGGGTTTTGAATGCCAAGGCGGTGCAGGTGTGCAGTAGTTGAGATTACCACACACATTTGCACCATTTGTATCATGGGATTATAACGTCAACATTCTTACAGTACTTAAATATTACCATGGCAACTCTCTTGCAAAATAGTAGCCTTATAGTGTTCTGAATCCAACCAAAAGAGGTCCCAAAATAAACTAAACCGTGACCCTTCAAAGTGAATATCTTCTGCTGATGTTGACCGTCTGACATACAGTTATGATCAAAGTCATGATTGGAGTGACTTGATTTACTTTTTCAATAGTGTTACAGTAGCGTCCGTCCACCCGTCCGTCACACTGTCCCTCTGTCCGTCCGTCATTTGGATGAAACTTTCAGGGAAAGTCGGGAATGACACATGGGAGAAATTATTAGATTTTTTGGACTGAGCAGGATCACCGTCTGGATCCAGAGTTTCTCATTCACTGAATGGGTCTGGGCCTGTGCTGTAAACATGCCTCTCCTCCCCCATCCCTCCTTTGTTGTGAAATCCGACACCTTCCCCTCTGGCTCACAGCAGGGGAAGACAGCCTGTCATGTTGTCAGTCTAATGATAAAGATAATGCTTTAAAAACACCAGCACATAAATAAGTCAATTAGAACTGTGTGTTGATGAATTATAGGCCATACAAATATGGTTATTATCAACTCAGACTTAATGTTGTTTAAATGAACTCTTTGAGCGAAATACAGGCCAAAAACGAAATACTTAACAGCGGATATTAAACTCTATTGTCAAACACCTTTTCAGCTTCTCGCCAGATGACATTATTTTATTAATCTATTGCTGTTGTTCTGTGGTTTTGTGGATATAGGGGAAATGTGTTACCTTGGCAGAGGCTAGTTTCCCACTGTTTTCACCCTGCATTCCCATTAGTGCTCTATGTTTGAGTGATCATTTTGTGCTGTCAGGAACAGTAGAGGCATAAAGCTGAGGAGTCGTTGTGATCACTCTACTGAAGGCTGATAGAGCTGGCTGTCATACAAAAAACACAATACCCCCCCCCCCCTCCACACACACACACAAACACACACGCACGCACACACACACACGCACACGCACACACACACACACACAGCAAACAATAAGCTTGTCCTCTTTTTGGAAATGAAAAATCACATTGTAAACAAGGCAGGGCAGGATCACAACCAGTAACTATAGCT